>UYYA01000593.1:0-44737 GCA_900624975.1 Angiostrongylus costaricensis | reverse complement strand
CCGAGCCAGTGCGTTTGCGAGGAATGGCAGACGCTTTCTCGGGTGTTCTGGTCTTATCCTATCCGGACTTGGTTCTGTTCGATTTTTTACCGGCGAAATGGATTGACGGATTTCAGAAGGAAGGACTGGTGGTACACTATATCCATCCTGCTTTATTTCATATGACGAAGGGTGGACGTGGCTATCGAAGAGATCCGAGTAGTATTCGTGAATGATTTTCTCCATTGCCTTTCTGGACGCTGTAACTGTTTCGTCTGGGCGCTGCAGTGCAATTATTTTGGTCTTGTAATTGGCGAATCTTCGGTGGGCTTTGCGAATGCTTTTCCCATCCTCTGCAGCTTCGGCCATTACTGCTGCTCTTCTCTCTCTAAGATCTTCTTTTATCGCCTGTCTGCATTGTTTTGCAAGTTTGGACGTTGGTTCGCGGTTGCCTGCAGCTCGTGCGACTCCACTCTGGCGTATCCAGCTCGAGTGTTTCTGCAGACAGACGTCTCTTGGTGACTTTCGAACTCTCAGCTTCCATAACACTAACGTGAAGATGTTGAATGAGCCCATCGCATTCTTCGTCGATGTTATCGACAACGGCATTTTCCCAACAACCAACTAATGAATTGAATAAGTCCCAGTTTGCGGTGGTTCTGGTACTTCGGTTTTTGAATTTACCGGTTTTTTCTCCTTTCTGCGAGAAGTAGAATCTTGCACGAAGAGACGGTGGTCTGATCAGGTGTAAAATTTTGAGACAACAGCGACATTGGTTAGGCAAAACCTTCTTTTACTATGGTGTTTTTTATTTCGTTATTGTACCCTTCATTGGGAGACTCCCACGTCCGGCGTTGAGGATGGGGCTTACGGAATTGCGAATTACCATGGGTGCTCTTGGTAGCCATGATAAGCTCAGATAGCCGGTCACCCTGTTCGTTCCATTCTAATCCATGAGTCCCAATGTGGCATTCTTCTTGGTTCCATCTTGGCGTTGAAATTTCCAGTCATGACCTTGAAGAATGTGTAGTCTTCTGTGTAGAACTTCTACAAGTCCATATAGAACGCTTCAACTTCTTTTTCGTCATGGTTTGCCTGCGCGTAGACGACGAATATTGTCAAGGCCGGTATTGATGCACATCTTTTTAGTCGTAAACGTCCGATTCGGGTTGTAAGCTGTTCGAATGAATCGATATTAATGGACAAACTTGTGTTGACAAGAACGCCGACGCCGCCGACTCCTCTAATGTCGCATGTTCCGAGGAACAATTCTTCTCCGGTGTCGTAGACGACGTTGAATGGGTGGCGTTGTCTTGTCTCGGTCAGGCCGTTGGAGTCGTGCTTTATCCTTCTTGCTTGCATGAGCAAGTTTTCTGTCGAAGACTAGGATGCGAGTGTACGTGCATTGTAGGTACAGATCGTCACCATGGTTCTTTGTAGTCCAGGCAGCTTCCAGTGGCCCTGAGATTTTATCAGCCTCTTCGTGCTCGTCCTACCCAACGCTGCGAAATTGGGGCTCTTTCGGGGTCAGGAGAATGAGGCTCGTGTTTTTTTTTACTGTTTTTAGCATTTTGATACCCACGTATAGCTTGCTGGACTCTGAACATGGTGGCTAAGTATACTCACGGGCAGTTTGCCAGGCTCTCCCAGAGTTGACATGGAACTTATCTGTTGGAGGCGACCCCTAGCGCCTCCCATATACTTCCCTGTCACTTGATTGCAGACTTTTGCCCAAATTGACTCGTAGAATGCAATCCGCATAAGCGAGAGCGCACCCACACACGCATGCATGAATACGCCTAGTGAATACGGAGAGTATGTGCCTAATCGGCGCTGCAGAAACAGAGTCCATCCCCTGGATCCACCTGCGTCTCGGCGAAGCAAAGGTCGCTTTTGGTCCGCGATTAACCTCCTATCCGCCACCTGGGACGCGCCACGTAGCCTCGCGACTGGTCGGCTCGAGACTCCTCATATGAGGGAGATCCGTGGTGGATTACCTTCCATAGGGAATATTTATGTCCATGCGTATATGCGTAGGTGTTCTGATTTCGCATACTGGTTCTGTTAAAAGTGATTAAATGTGCCATTTGGGGTTGTTTCTAGCAACAATCTCTGTATGTTTACTTGCAATAACATAAGTTATCCTTATTTATATCCAATCGCTATGATACGCCTTGACATGATACTCCCGAGTATTTCTAGCCGGAATTGAAGATGGGAATTCTTTTAACACCGAAGTAGTTCGCGGTACTTCAGTAGCTTTCGTAAGGGGAAAATCAAGTGACTGTACAAATTTTTGGGGTATTGTATGCTATCAGAATCGGCAATAACTATGGTGCAGGACAATCTTTGTTTATAAGCTACGCATCCTACCCTCAGAAGCTTCCAGTGGGAACTTGGTGGTGACAGCTAGAATGACCAAGTATGAGGTTATTTAACTGGCGGATATAAGAGGACGCTAGGGGTTAACCATCATTTCTAATACTACAGCGTCACTACTTTCAAGTACGACAGTAGGAAAGTTAGCGATCTAGATATCGTCACTGTGTACTTGGCTATAAGCACAGTTACTTGAAGACTCAAATCCGATGTTTATGGTGTGATAAATGTAGCTTTTCTTCGCCACATTTTGTCAATATGAAACTAACGAAAATGAGACCGATGTGTCTCAGCGCTTTTAGTTCGACATGGATTTATTACCACACGCGTGGTGCTAGAGTAAGCTTTCCGCTTTAGGCCACTATGTCGCAGCTCAAAGTGAACTTTATTGGTTGGCATAGAAACCAATAGAATCCACAAATCTCCAATCTTAACTTTCTATTTACTGCCTATTCTTTTTAATGGCAGGGTATGTTGCGGAAAATAACTTCTATGATGCTGAGATTTTTGCAAAACTCCGGACCGCAGGTGTCTGCGGTGGGGAAAGAACACGTAAACTTTCCGGGGGTTAAAGTGTTCACCGCCACACGATGAGGGTCCTTCGTTTCGCCTGTCTCTCAGCTAGTCCTATCGATCAATGCCGTGAGCAATCACCCGTCAGCGGAATTGATCTGGGGAGCTATAATCGTCAATGAACCCAGTTAAGCTAAGGCTGTAGTTATAATTACAATCTTAACCCTAACCACAAATCTTCGCCGATAAAGCACAAGATCTCTTGCTCTACCAATATATGTGATTTCGTGGAGTTCATAAATCGTGCTTTTGTCGCTTTTTTCGTCGGTGTCGTGGATTCTTCGTAAACGAAAGCAAGTAAACAAGCGGAATCTCGTTCATTTGAGCACTGTCATGTTTGCAAATGCGTTACTGCTGTTTTTGGCTATTGGGGCTTCGTTTGGAACTTTAAAAATCTGGATGTAGTCGCTTTTTGCTTACTTCCTATTCTTTTTTCATGGCAGGGTATAATGTGAAATACAACTGCAATTATGCTGAGATATATCACAATGTCGCTAATTTTTATTTCCTGCCTAATAATTTCTAATTGCAGGGTATTATATGATATAACCATAATGTTGCTGAGATATTTGCAAAACTCCGGACCGCTGGTGTATGCTGTGGGAAACGAACGCGCATACCTTTCCGGGGGCTAAGGTGTTCACCACCACACCATCCGTGTTCTTCGCTTCTCCTTTCTCCGAGTCGTCTTTTATAGGCGCTATCAGCAATCACTCCCTCAACGGGATTGACATGTCGGCATTGGACCCAGTTAAGCTGAGACTGTGGTCGAAATCACAATATCAAGTTTTTGTTTACTGCTCTCTACAACTTTCCAGAGCAGGGAGTTATGTGAATTACAACCATAGTGGATTGCGATTTCGACTGCAGCCTCAACTTAACTAGGTTCAGTGCTGATTTATTCTTCCCAGATCAATCTCGTTGACGGATGATTGCTGATAGCGCCTACAAAACACGGCTGAAATGAAGGAGAAACGAGGGATACGCATGACGTGGTGGAGTATACATTAGCTCTATGAAAGAGTAATAACAAGGTTCGATCTCCGCTGCAGACATTTGTGGTCTGAAGTTTTGCAAATATCTCTGCATAATTGTAGTTAAAAATTTGAATTCGTTCACCACTTTTACTTGTTATTTTAACTGTAAACAGCTTTAAAGATCAAATGGACTTTTTGAAAAACTGCATTTAAATAGGTGGAGCACTGTCACTTTTGTAACCATGTTTTCTACACCTAGAGTTTTCGATTTATCGATGAACTGCCAGCATTTTGCTTAGAGTTTTGATACAGTTGAAATTATAGAAAAAATATGCTTCGTATACCTTATTCCTTGTTGCAGACTTCTAAACAGAATTCTCCGCATATAACTATTTCGTAAAAGGTAACAAAGAGGCAGGTTTGTGGAAAAAACAATTGTTTTTACTTCGGTGACCAGCTTTTGGAAGGATGCCGTAGTTGATACGCATTGATAAGCGTTCATTAGACTGTTCCAACATGATCACCACTGCAAAAATGGAAACTGAGAGTCTGCATGCTACCGTGATAAATTCATTGTTGAAAAGTCGATTTGGCACCAACATGGAGCTGCGTAAATCCATCGTATTATATCACGTGTAACCAGGTGAAACTTCTGGGAAGTGAATTAGCGACGTGCTAAGAGAAGGACAGCATAAGTATTTCCTGACAATGAATATATTAGGAAGAGCATCCAAGAATCCTGATGAGAGTTCACTAGTTGCAAAGACTGATATTCTCTATATGCGTTCAAAAACACTCACCGGATCCAGGGCCATTAGAAAAAGTTGTATGCACTTGCTATTGCAATTCATTTTTGGCAGCGATACTATATACCTCCGCGCCCTGTCAGTCTTTCTCAACTTACAGACTGATTTTTATACGGTACCAGTGGAAACTGCTAATCGATTAAAAATCTGTGGTATCCTGTCGCTTTATGATACGATGTGTTGGATTTATATGACAGCAAAGAGTATGGACAGACTTATCCGTTGTTTGTCGTTTAGAAAATCTTTACTCGACAGGACACTAAAACGAGACATTTGAGTAAGCAGGGTTTCTTAAAAAGAAGTCGTTACGATATGTCGTATTAGTGGGAGTGTTCGGTTTTCTTAATATTAAGACAGCCATGGAAGCCTTAAATACTTATGCTTTCACTTATCAGTATGTAGCGACCCTACTTGGGCTATGTCATCTTCACATCCAGAATTTCACCATTCCTTGTAGACGTCACTGATGGATTTGACAAAATGATATAGTAAGCTCGGAATTATTCAAAACCTTTCCAGAGTCTTATGCTAAGACAGTTGTTGAGTAATTTGTGAGTGTCTACGGTGCAGGAATACCATTTTTCCCTCAAGGTGAATGTTAACCTACATTTCGAAAATTGTTGGTTTGAGTCCACCCAAGGAAACGATATTCATGGGAAATTTTGAGCCTGGATGTCGTTGAACCTCAAACCACACGTATCTCGGCAACCGTGGATTAGGGGCAAATGAACCAGAGATGTCGAAAATGTGGAGCCTCAGTCGGATTGGCGTCGTTATCGACTGGTTTCTACAGTATTTCTACTTAATGAACAATTCTGATAACAAAACACTTGACCAAAAAAAGTGTTGATTTGCTTTTAAGCGAGGGGATCTTTGGGCTACGCAATTATGTAAGATGGACGAGTGGTGAATTTATGCAGTGGAATTTGTTCCCATCAAAATGCCTAGGGTTTCACATTGATTCACAGGCCGAGTCCGTCGTTCATAACATGTTTTGAAGTTTCTGTCATTCCGTTTCTGTCTTTGTCTTTTGTCTTGATAACATTTATGTTTACTGACGGAATATGCCTGGAGTTCTACACGAGCATTTTCCGCGTGAAATTTAAGTGAATGCCTGTGAATTAAGTATGGTTGTAAGATGTCCGAATTTCAATTGACGCACTATCGGGTCGGGATGCGCAATCCTGTTTATGTTGAGTACGTCCATATCGAACACATCTTGGCTTTTAGTTGACTCTCATGTCATGTTCCACTCCTTGAGGTGGAGGACTAACCTGATAATCGTTATTTAAGAAAGGCGATGCGTGCCGAGTGGGGCACATTTGTTTCGCTCTGCCTCATCAAGTGAGTGACTGGATCCATGGCAACAAAAAAAAGAGGACTTAAGAAAAAATAGTTTTTAGTTATGGCAGTGAAGCATAGTAACTTAATCAGACTATGTCACCTAAATGACTATGTATTATTAGGGTTTGGGAGAATGAAATCATTAATGGAAACATCGATATTCTAGATTTCCCAACACAGCATAGTTGCTAACTTGTATGTAGGACTCAAAATCCATGACATCTCCTAAATTTTTGTCAAAGGCACGTATCGGCAAATGTCATTATTTTTTAGGGTGCTTGTGTTGGCGTCGTTGCCATGAACTTGGAGGACGGAACCATCCATCGTTTCCGATCTAAGAATACTGTTTTGGCCACAGGAGGATATGGGCGAGCATACTTCTCCTGCACATCAGCTCATACCTGCACCGGTGATGGTGAGAATTTTCTACAAACATAGTTTGTGGTAAAAAATTTCGTCCCTTTTTCCTTATAACGTTTATAACCTCTTTCTGGAAAGGTTTATGATTTCATGGTCATATTACCTAGTATTCTAACGTGGACATTTCTCTCTAAGTTCCAGTGTTTTCTTTTTCATGTCATTTTATGCTTACTTTAGGCTCTTGCAGTAAAATTAGAAAGAGGAAGCAGACTTGAGCAGGTTATTTTTTTAAACAACATAATCCTGCGTAAATGGCTAACAAGAATTTGTGGTACATCTGGTTAGGAAATCATTTACAGTCGTGCCGCGTACATCATAGTGAAATTTCTTGCTAAACGAAAAGGCATTGAACAGGAGAAAGGCTAGTTTGACCTGTGAAAAACGAGGCCAAGGAGAAATAAGCCTTGTTACTTGGCGGAAATAGAAAGTCAAAAACACCTGCAAATGGGTGCTTCGTAAACGGAATGAAGGTGTAAAGAAATACGTCGTCGTTATAAAGTCTACTCTACGTTTCTGATGTACGAAAACGATCCATTTCTTCGTAGCATTGTAGCTTAACACTTACCGCAGCGTTGGAAAATCATACGGAAAATTTTCTATAGGAATCATACGATGCGAAAGTAATGGATGCTTCTAACTACGAATCAACATGTATCATCTAGTAATGAATTTTATTAAATACAATGAAAATTGCGCAATGATGTATGTCCGGAAGAAATACAAGTTGTTACCACCGGACATTGTCATTATATATCCACCATCAGCATCGTGTATAAAAGGGCATCACTGAGTGAGGATGCCTCAATCGAGAAGATGGCTCGCTGAGGAAGATCTGGCTCGACAGGAAGGCGAAGACGCAACGTCGAGGCGAACAACAAGCATGGACCATCGACTCGGATCATCGGCTCTGAGGAAGACGAAGACGTCGAAACGTTAGCCGAAAATAAATATATTTATCAACCTCGTGCAAGCTTATCAAGAAAGAATACATATTGATTAGTCACACCGAGGTTTAGGTAAGGTCAGTTTCGAAATATTACAATGAAAATTGTTGTAATCTACAAATTTTTGCTTATAGGGCAATTTTCACTTATTTTACCATAACAGAATTCTGATTTTTTAGAGCCTATGACTTATTTTTTCCATTTTATTACTTCAACGCCTGTATTCCGCACAAGAAAGCAAATTATTAAACGGAGTATTGTTCAGAATGACAATTTAGTCTTCATCCATGCATTTTTTAGGTTAACAGCTGCAAGTGTTCCGATGGAATTTTTAAAATTTCAGTCTACGTTACCATTTTTTCCGAAGTTTTCGTTCTTGAACACTTGAACACTTGAGCAGCCCGTCCTCACTGGTTGTGCGGGCCCCAGTATAATCACCATTTATCGGAGATTTGCTGGTTAAGCTATTGTGATTCCCTGGAATCCCGAGGTCAGCCCGGCCAAAGTCTGCCCCAGGTCTTCACCACCACGGGCAGTCGCAGCCCTTGTGGATCAGACAGAGATTTACCACCACGTGACTTTGATACCACGACGGTGGTGGATCCTGGTATTGCTTTACTCTTAGCTAGGCTTCCTGAAGGAAACGTCGGACTCCTTCTCAGCTTGGGAGACTGCCAGGGGGACGAATCACCTCGCTGTCCATCGCAGTCCGACACCCAGGATCAGCTCCCAGCCACGATGAGGCGGTAAACCGTCAGGAGGTGTTTTCATTCTAAACCTGCTTAGGTTTCAAAGGACATTATACAAAAACTTTACATGCAAGTACTATAATAGAGGAAAATCTCTTCTGTAATTTTATAAAATTGTTAACCGTAACCCTAGTGATCAAGAAATTTTCGTCTGTTAGCAAGAAACCTGCTTTGTCGCGAAAGGGTTAAGTGAAAGTCTTATAGTAGCTGCTGCATAGCAGGTGGATGGTATAATCCACGATAATATTTCGATATACCATGACGAGAACAATACAAAAGACAAGTATTCTCTGTAAGTTGATGAAGTAAACCACGAAATTCAAGACCTGCCGTTGCTGTTATCATTCTTGTATTGAACTTCGCTTCTCTCGGTCTCTTCCGAATTGACTATCGTTTGACTAATGGATCGCGTTAGTTGAGCAAATTTCCAACTACAGAGTGGTTACTGGAACTACATTGTTTTAGTTTGTACTGTGAGATCTAATATGTATATATTATCTTGAATATTAGAAACGACATTAATTTCCGAGAAAAGAGGCAAAAATTGTTACATTGTCTTCTAATTTTTTAATAAAATCGAGAAATAATTTTGTGCAATTTTCACAACTTTATGCAAAGGTTTATAGCTAAAATTGAGAAATATAAATGCCTTTAATACGCCTCCGAGAGAATCGGAATAATTCATATGAAGTTTCTATGTGTAGAAAATATTCTTGTAAAGAAGTACAGAACGTAGGACGGAAGCTTATAGAGATGTGTCGTTTATATGTCTTTGAACAAAGTTAAACTATTTTTATCCAAGTTTTATATGTAAGAGGTAAGTCTTTGGTAAAAACAACATTCTTTTAATCTTTGCTCCTTGTTTAGGCACTGCATTAGTTGCACGTGCTGGAATCAACAACACGGATATGGAATTTGTCCAATTTCATCCCACTGGTATTTATGGTGCTGGATGCCTCATTACGGAAGGTTCCCGTGGTATGTGAAACAGCTGAGTCTTTTTAAAGTGTTGTTGCTAGGAATGACTGTGATTTTTCAAACTTGTTCTCGTTAAAAAAATTTCCTAGGTGAGGGTGGGTATCTCATTAATTCGAAGGGAGAACGTTTCATGGAGCGATATGCACCGAATGCTAAGGATCTTGCTTCTCGTGATATTGTATCTCGTGCGATGACCGTTGAAATACTTGAAGGGCGTGGTGTAGGTCCAGAAAAAGATCATATTTATCTTCAGCTACATCACCTTCCTGCCCAGCAGCTGCACGAAAGGCTTCCAGGTTAGTCTTTACATTGTATACCACTATGACGTAACGCGCTTTTTTATGGCATGGACACGTATAGCGCAGTGGTTAGATGTGCCCTGCAGTACACAGTTCGTTTTTGTTTCGGTTCTGCTCCCGGGGTTCACCAAGCCTTCCATTCCTTCGGAGTCGCCAAATTAGTAACAGGCTTATCTGGGAACGTAGCAGAACTGACTTGATAGTTAAGTAGGCCACCGCAATTCGTTATACAGACTGGATGCGCTTTCAATTATTTCTTAATGAAGTCGAATGCATGATGCATCCCTCAAGGGTTGATAAACGCTGAGAGTTGTAATTTTTATCCTTTATACCATATAGTCTGCAAGTTTTCTCGTTTGTGTTTCTGTTGTTGCGCTAGAAATCTCCGGAAATGCTTGAAATTTTGCAAAAGTCTGATTTTTGGTTTTTTTAAATTAGGCCTAAATAAAGGACGTGGTATCACAATGCTCTAACCTTTCTATTAGTTGGTATGGACTATTGCAGTATGTTCTTTGTTATTTAGGTATCTCTGAAACTGCCATGATTTTTGCTGATGTTGACGTTACCAAAGAGCCTATCCCAGTACTTCCAACTGTACATTACTGCATGGGCGGGATTCCAACTAATTATAAAGGAGAGGTAGAATAGTAATTTTAGAATCTGTTTTTACATCATAATCTCCATCGTTCTTACACTATCTACTACTCAACAAGAGTACTGCTGCTATGTCCTTTCATTTATCGTTGACTATTGTTCAGGTCATACAGTACAGTAAAGAGAAAGGAGATCAAATTGTGCCTGGTCTATATGCCGCTGGCGAATGTTCAGCTCAGTCTGTGCATGGCGCTAACCGTCTTGGTGCAAATTCTCTCCTAGATCTCATCATTTTTGGAAGAGCTTGTGCGATTACGTATGTTTATTGGAAGCGTTAATTTGTTTAACACCAGATGTTATACGCCGTAGGGACACTTTTTGGTGAGGAGTTCACCGAAGTATTTCGATTGACGAGACTACTGCAAAAGAAAAGGACGGCTAAAATCTTCCCATTGACAACTCTAATTTCGTAAGGCGAGCGGCGTTCCTTGCATTTGCAGCCATAGAGTAACAAAGAGAAAGTTAACAACGAGGGCGAAACTTAGTCGTCACATTTTATTTTACTGCCTACTTTTTTTTAATGGCAAGGTATTATGTGAAATTTAACTACAATGTGCTGAGATATTAGCAAAACTCCGAACCGCACTTATCTGTAGCAGCGATAGAACATGCTATAACCCTTTCCAGGGACTAACGCGTTAACCAGCACACCATTCGAATCTTTCGTTTCGCCTTTCTCTCAGCTGTGTTATTGACCTATAGGGGCTATCAGCAATCACCCGTCAGAGAGGTTGATCTGAAGTGCAAAAATGGGCATTGAACCCAGTTAAGTTGAAACTGTGGTATGAATCACAATGTCGTCGCTTTGTTACTGCGTACTCTTTTTTTGTGGCAGGTTATTATGTGAAATGTGCTCCTCAGATCAATCCCGTTGACGGGTGATTGCTGATAGAGCCTATATGTCAATACCACGGCTGAGAAAAAGGTGAAACGAAGACCCGCATGGTATAATGGTGAACGCGTTAGCTCCCGGAAAAGGTCATAGCGTGTTTAGTCTCAACCGCTGACACCAACGATCCGTAGTTTTGAAAATATTTCGGCATCATTATGGTTATATAACAAAACTTAGCTTCTTTTTTTGTGATTGAGGAATAGGAGGAAATGAAAGGGCAGGGTCGGTACGCATTGGTTTCAGCGCACATTGGGTGTAGCTAAAAACTAGTGTATTGAGTGTGTTAAAAAGTGTTAATTTGTCTTATCCAGTCAGCGTTGTAATTCAGTATCTTGGGACACACTAAGCCAGGAGTAGGTGTTCCCGATCTTCCGAAGGATGCCGGTGAATCATCGATTGATAACATTGACTCTATCCTACACAAGAAGGTTTTTTATTTGTTCCAATCATTTAGCTATATACTTCTCCTGTTTTTGAAATACTCTTTCGTAGGGTGGTACTCCGACTGCTCAAGTACGCCTGGAAATGCAAAAAACTATGCAAAAGCATGCAGCCGTGTTCAGACGAGGGGATATTCTTCAGGTGAATTTTCATAGCTTCTTTGTTGAAGGTTCCTTAGGGTTTTGTTAAGGGCATACGTATGGAAGTTATGTTCGTTTTCAGGAGGGTGTCAAGAAAGTGACAGATATCTACAAAAACTACGGAAATCTTGAAGTTACTGATAAAAGCCTGATTTGGAACAGTGACCTCATCGAGACATTGGAACTCCAAAATCTTCTTATAAATTCTATTCAAACTATTGTTGCTGCTGAGAACAGGAAAGTAAGTTCTTCTTGGTAGAGCATTGTCCATCGAAGCGTTGGCGATCGTTTAAAAGTGCTTCGCAAAGCTTCCTTGTTTGTAATGTTTGTTCAGTTGGCTAATATACCGTATGTGACATAGGTATGAGAAGATATTCTTTCATTGATGTACATTGGCGTTTGCAGGAATCTAGAGGAGCACACGCTCGTGACGATTTTCCAACGCGTATCGATGAATATGATTACAGCAAACCGATAGAAGGTCAGAAAAAGAAGCCGTTAGAGGTGCGTTCACAGTCTTCGATGTCCACAAAGCTGTGCTTTAACGTAGGCGTTAAAGCATAGACATGTTTGTGACTTCTAATAGTCTTGAGAGCTAGTGACTTATCATCCAGCTTGAAACCTTTGGTGCTTTAATCTCACTGGTCATTCAAGTTTTGAAACTTTAAGCGGCTTGAACGAAATTGCTGAAGTTACGCGAATATTCACGCCAAGCAATGAATGTACATCTGTTTAGGAGCACTGGCGCAAGCACACCATGGTCACTTCCGATATTGAAACTGGAAAAGTGAGTCTCGCTTACCGTCCTGTAATTGACACTACGCTCGACAAGAACGAGACTGATTGGATTCCTCCGAAAATCCGTTCATATTGATTGTTTTTGAATGCATAATTTTGTAGAATGTTAGTTGTGTAGTCGTTCCACTAATGTTCAAGAGGATTGTCTTGGTTTCAATGAAACTGTTTGTTTGTTAAAATATAGGTCGTCTTATTACTTAGCGTTTCTGTCTACACTGGAGTTTACATGTAAATTATTTATGATTTACCTAAATATGCAGTGTTAATCTAATGTACACAGAGATGTCTTTAATCCGGTTAATGAATTTCTGTATGTCAGCAAAACGTTTCACAAACGGTATTTCTGTGCCTAACAATATTTGAAGAATAGCGGTCTCTCAGATCTTGAAGAAGCGTGAGGTGCCTTGTATGCAGCTACGTCGTCATTGAAAATCTCTGGTTTATGGAGGAGGTGGTTGCTCGGGCTGTTCGAGCTTGTCAGAAGGGCAACTTGGAGGGGTTGGAATCGGCCTTGGAGGAAGGTGTCTCACCTAATGCACGTGACGTTGATGGCTGTTCTCTACTTCATTGGGCAGCCATAAACAATCGCGTTACGATAGTGCAAAGGTATTTCTTCCACTTATCCGTTGAGTGAGCGCAAGTTATACTTCACAGCGCGCAACTGTGTTATCAGCTGGTCACATTTTTTTTAATGGGAAGTTAAAGAGTCCGGTACGTTTTCCACTGTAAAAGGGAGTGCTGTAGTTCACTACAGTGAATTTGTGCTTTTTTGTGAGAAGTTGGCTCATTTACTATATTGTCAAATGTTTGGTGCTACTACCGTGGCAATGAATCATTAAGAAGAACATAACGACTTCGCAAGCAAGCGAAAATTAGCAGCTGAATAGATGAGTAATGCGAGTATTCATGCAACCAACGTTACAGCTTCATTTCATTAAGTGGTACTAGATCTGCAACCATTAAGATCCTGAGATATTTGCAAAACTCCGCTCCGCTAGTGCCTGCGGCCTGCGGTGGGGAACGAGTGCATGAGGGTCCTTCATTTCGCCTGTGTGTCAGCTAGTTTTCTATCTACCAGTGCCATCGGCAATCACCCGTCAACTTGTTCGATCTTGGGAGTACAAATCAGCATTGAACCCAGTCATGCTGAGGCAATGGTTGAAATTGAATTAGTACTAGATCTGTTAGCGGTTCCGAATAGGAAATTACCTCACCAAATTTAGCAAAGTACATTAATCATTAAGTGCACCACTGATCCAGGTGGAATTTCGTCAAAAGTGATTCCACAAGTAATTATTTTACAGACAAAGGTGTACTACACAGTAGAAACGGATATTGTGTTGTTCAGGCTTCTCGAGTTGGGAGCAGATCCTAACGTAGTTGGTGGATTACTTGTGTCGTCGCCGTTGCATTGGGCCTGTCGTGTCGGTCATACTTTCAGTTCTGCGTTGCTTGTAAAAGTTAGTGAAGAACTATTTATCAGACTGAGGTTCTAATTACGAAATTCGTTGTTGCAATGAAATTGTGATGGATTTGTGTTAAGACATAACTGTTCAAAGATGACCAACAGCAATACGTGCTACATCGTTATAGTGTTAATAGCCTATTATGGAGGATAATCATTTTCAAATCGACCGTCATTTAACCTTGGTATTAAAATAATCAACTTGTTCAACTTATTGAGCCTACACGAGGTTGATAAAATTGTTTAATTTGGCTCAGATGAAGACGAAGGCTTCGAAGGGTTACCCGAATAAAACAATTTTTTTCAACCTCGTGTAAGTTCAGCAAGTTCATTAGCATATTACGATTACATGTGTGTTGAAAATCCACATGAAGTGTTTCAGTAGCGACATATTTGGATAAAAAGCTGCTTTTTTGGTTATATTTTCACGTGCTTGGTCTTGTGCAGGTTTCTATTGTGAGTGAACCATAACGGTCCAGCAATGTGAGGTTATATCATACATTCGTAGCGTCGAAGAAGTGATCGAATTCATATTTTGTCCATAAAGAGTGTTTTTCCGGGGCGTAACGACATCGCAAATCAGTTTTTTTTTCTTTTCCTTCTAAAAGAAACTTTTTTCAAATCTCTATTCGTAGACGGATGAAGGCGTTGGTAAGCCAGGATATGGGATCAAACCATTTGTAGATTACGAGACACATCTAAACACTATGATACCCCCGTATATGTACAAATGTGTTTATCAAGTCTTCGGACTCATTATGTTTATGTGGGTCAAGCTGACATGATTTACCCAGTAGAGAATTTTTCTCAATAAACAGAGGACCTAAGGAATTTTTAACATGACACGATTGTAGAAGAGACTTTATTCTTTGAGTGTTAATGGTATGTACGTTAATGAAAAGCAAAAGGATGAATCTCTCGGCTTTTATCAATTCCTAAGGGATGTGCCATGCATTCGACTTCATTAAGCATCGTTTGGAGGAGATTGAATGCTTATCTGGCCTTTACAATGACTCGCGGTGGCCTACCGATGTATCGGACCGGTGCTGCTTTTCTTCCAAACAAGTCTGGTACCTATATGCCGACCCCGGAACGATGGAGGGATTGGTGGGCCATTGGCGCGGCGATCGATCCTATACGTATTGCTGGGTGCCTGAGACCACTGCGCTACACGTCCTCTATGTGCGTTACTATTTACTATGTGTTATTATAGTCCGTATTGTAATTGCGTTGCTATAGGCATTTGGAGGTATTTTGCAATTTATATTGAGTCTATTTCGGTGATTTTTTATCCGCACACTCCATACAACAACCGTCATGACTGGAATCAAATAGCAGTTAATTGTTAATTAAATTGCCGACCAACGGACTTCTTCGAAAATACGTTTTTTGTCAGTCATTAAGTGTAGAGAATGGATTTTCTATTCCCACCCCCTCCCATTTTGAACATAGTGCGTTAAAAAAATTCCGGAACCCACTGGACTCATTATAGAGTCTACAGTGTCCATACGGTCGTTTGGTCCAGATGGCTGTGGACAGTATAATGTCTATACAGGCGGAATGGTCTAACTAGTAGTGGTCGTTTGATTGGAAGAAAAATCAGTATTCTGGCAGGGTGCCGACAGTGGACCTATTCGCTTGGCTGGTATGGTTGTTAGTGAGTTTTCCTGTCTTCGTTCGTATCGATATTCTCATACTTCATGATGAACGTCAACTACTTATTTACCAGTCGATTTCTATCCACATGTTATAAAGGTTTCAATAGTTCTTTGATTCACTTCTCTCAACAGGTGAAAAGGTCGCTTACTTTGGGATGGAAAATTGTTTTTGTCTGCCTGTAATGTAGTCTGTCGATTCTTTGCTTTAATGACAGTACCAGTAGTGTTCGGGAATGCAAAATCACTTCAGAATTGCTTGAAAAGCATTAAGGAATTAAATAAAAGTCGGAAAGAATTGAGTTTTGTAACCATAATAATGCTGAGATATTTTCAAAACTCGGGACCGCAGGCGTCTGCGATGGGGACCGAACACGCTATTACCGTTTTCGGTGGGGGGGTGCTAATACGTACACTACTACACCATGCGAGTCCTTTTTTTCGTCTTTTTCTCAGCCGTTTTAGTTTAGTTGAGTTTTAATTGTCTCACAATTTTCAGTGGGTATTTCGATTTTGTTACCCGTTCAACGCAATATATCTTCTTGGTTTCGGAAGATTTCAATAATAGCATTTCTTGTTTATAGATGATGTTTTCCTTGACGCACTAAAATGAACACCTGTTTTAATGCCCAAGTTCCGTTCTGCCACTTT
Source organism: Angiostrongylus costaricensis (assembly GCA_900624975.1). Classification (NCBI taxonomy): domain Eukaryota; kingdom Metazoa; phylum Nematoda; class Chromadorea; order Rhabditida; family Metastrongylidae; genus Angiostrongylus; species Angiostrongylus costaricensis. The sequence continues at coordinate 28,593 of UYYA01000593.1, read as the reverse complement.
TCAGGCTGGTGCTGTTTGCAATGTCAGGGACGCTCAAGGATATACACCAATACATTTGGCAGTGCAAAGCAATCAATCTCAACTCGTTGCTTATTTATTAGAGAAATTCTATTACTGTAAAGACATCACAGACAATAGCGGTATGCTACCTTAAATCTTTACCTCTCTTTTTATATCTTCTTTTATTGATGTTGCGTTTCAGTGTCTCTTTATAAACTCCATACTTTGTTGTGCTGTTGTTTTAAAAACCCCACTTTTTTTATTTTTAGAAATTTCTGTGATCCATTCTCTGTGCGATCTCTAACACATCATTTCAGGCATGACGCCTGCTATGTGGGCAGCGTACCGGACATTCGGAATGTTCCCTATTCGTTTAATCGTTCGAAGTGGAGCTAACCTTAATGCACAGGAACATCTCTCAGGCAATACAGCTCTTCATATAGCAATACAAGAGTGCAATGACACTTCGATTCGGTTGGATAACTATTTTTTATTTCCCATCAATTCTAGATCTTACTGTAGATGATCTGTTTCAACATCTCTGCGTTTAGTGAGTTACTAAGTGGAAATGCAGATGTTTCCCTGAGAAACAAGCAACAAGAGACCCCTCTCGATGTCGCAAGAAACATGCGAAATCAGAATGTATTAGGTATGTGGAACTTTTTAGACATGGTATCAGCACCATGATGATTGGTTTGAAGGTAAAAATGTCAAATATTGTCGTTTATTTGTAGACATGCTCGAGGAAGCAGCAAGAACCCAGGGACTCATACCGGTATCGCAGATGTTAAACTTACCACAGAAGACCTGGAAGAAAACCAAACATCTGGCTGGATTTTTCCTTCCCGGTCGGTGTTTCGAACCACTAAAACTTGACTAGAGAATAATTATCTTTAAGGTTATTCTTATTCTGGAATGCCGGGATTTTCATAGATCGCGTGTTTTCTGCTCGTTAATTTTTTTTTACCTATATCTATTAATTTTTCGCGTTTTTTAAAAAATTTTGGCTGTTTCAATTCACCACGATCACTCTCTCCACAGACTTTATGAAAATCGGTAAGCATTTGTTCCGCTTGGCTAGTGTTTGGTGTTATAAGTACAATATCATCAGTAAAGGGAAGGTGGGGTAATTGTCGACCATCGACCGTCGGGATGTCACACATACAGCAAGAAGATCACCAGGGCGGTGGCCAGAGTTCTTCAAGAGAATTCTAAGAGAAAATTATAAAGCTGAACGTGTCCTAACTATGATGTTCGTTTCCTGACGGTGCAGAATCTACTAGGTTACTCTTGCATTCGACAGGAGGAAGCAGAAGGTTTAGTAACCCACGCTCGAGTCGAGGATCGGTGGAAGAACAGATTATTAAGGTGATAGTTCATAACAGCTCTGAAATAAATGTGCAAACAACTCTGTCTGGTTAGGTTTATCTTTGATCCCAGACACCATTTTTCTAGCTGACACGCATGCATCGTAGTTATAAAGCAATAAATATCGACGTCAACAACCAGTGTTCCTTCAGAAAATGTGTATGCAACTTAAATGAAAACCGCGCGACGCCCACACTCGGTGAGAATGGTGTGAATGTTAAGAATTTTGGTGCTGTATCGCCATAAAAGACACACCATTAAAACGCATTCTGTCTACCATTTGCGGTCGTACTCAATCAAGGGATGAAATCACAGCCCAAGAAGTTGTTACCCAACAACATAAGAGCCAAAGTTTCTTCGCATCGTGTTTTAAAAAGTTTAAGCAGCGGGTATGCATTTTGGACTGTATGAGTCACATTTGGTCCATACGTGGGGCATTTGCGTGGAATATTATATGATTAGGGGTACAATACATGGGGAGAAATTGACCGTCGCCTCTAATCGAGCACAAGCGGCAGACAATGAGAGTTAGTCGTTGGTAATGTTTTTATTACCACTCAACGTCACTCACTTAGGTCTGAGAAGGCCGAAGGGTGAAAACGCCTACCTGTTTGCTTCCTTTCTACCCTTGACTATGTTAATGATGATTAAAAGGGGTGTGTTTACCTTAACAGAGAGAGAACATTAAGGAATATGTGGAATACCATGCTGGAAATGATTTAATCAAATCTCTTGTGTAAACAACGACACAACTCAGTTAAGCGTTCCAATCATTATGGAGTATAACTTACAATTGATGCAACATAAGATAATAGCATTGTAGCTCACTCGTCTTGATGGACCATGGGTTAAGAATAGTTGTCGAAGCAAACCACTGTGTTATTTATGCTAACTCGAAAACAACCGTTTCATCAAGGAGTCTTAACACCGCTATCTATATGATATGTTTACATCTTATCGCACACCTTTAGCAGCAGAAGATAGCTCGCCTATTGTAGTCTGATCCGGTAGCACTGTTATGGAAAACAGCCACACTGGAGGTTTCCATCCAGCGCACAATCCTGTAGAGAGAAGATTCACGTGTAAGGAAAATCCTAATGAGCTATGTTGTCACACTGGTCTCTATTCTACCCGGAAATTTATCAATGGTGACCTTTGAAACGCTCGTGAAAAACGGTGCTCTAAATTAAGCAAACAAATGTGTCGTAGATCCAATGACTCTTAAAGTCCATAGCCTCAGTAGGCAAAAGAATGTCAATGCCCGCCAGCAACTTCGTGTATCACCTGTCATTCCGTTGATCGTCGAGTAACTTGAGCGAACGCCGGTAAATCTTCCATTTTTCGCACTTCAACAGCAGCCCATTGGGTTCTGCTCGCTCTAGAGACTCGTTGAGCATCATACCTTCCTTCTAGGAATTTCTTGAAGAATTCTGGCCATCGTGTCGGTGGTCTTCCTGCCGTGTGTTTGACATCCCGAGGAATTCAGTCAATAACGCCACTTGTCCATCGTTTCTCGTTCATACGCATTACGCACGTGTCCGGCCCAACTTATCTTCGACTGTTTGGTGTACAGAACGGCATCTTTGATTTTTGGTCGTTGACTAAGGTCGGAGCTTCGGATCTCATCTTGTGTGGAACGAGATACTCTTAGCATTGTTCTTTCGACTGCGCGTTCAATAACGCTGAGTGACCTTTCATCCTGCTTACGCAGCGACTTGTTTTCTGAGGCATACGTTAGAGCAGGAAGTACCGTTGAGTCGAAAAGGTGGGCACGGAGTCAGATGTTCTTTGTTCTCTTCACTACATCCTCGATGCTCTTGAAAGCTCCCCAAGCCGCTCGTTTACATCTGCTCAGCTGAGGAGCTAGGTCGTTCATTATATTGATTTCCCGACCTAGATAGATATAACTGCAGCATTCGGAGATATTCGTTCCGTCGAGCGTGAATGGGGCATGCGAAACCAATCCGTTCTTCATGAACTTTGTTTTTGTTTTTTCAACATTGAAGAATAGAAGACTTGTTATGTCATAGTTTTCTTATATCTTGTATCGTCCTATATTTTTAAGTGTAAATTTGGCAATGTGAACTGTATCAGTGAAGATATTACTGCTGTTTTTCTGTTATGGTTTAGTGGTTTCATTATGATGAATGCTTCAGGAAGTTTAACTTTATCCTTATTTAGACCAACAGAGTAATGCTAAGAGATCAAAACTTAATATCTCATGAATTTATCTTTTCTTGGAAAATATTTAGAAGTAATAGACAATGTATATTATTTGATCAGAATGCAATCATTTTCACCCTTTTAGACTGAAGATTTTTAGGACTTCTTTTCGGTCTAATAGCGTTGGGGTTCTTCCGACTACACTATGGCGTTGTTACCGCTGTTTTGTTTGGCTTGTCCTTGGTATTGCAGTGTTTCGTCAAAGTTGATATGCGTTACGCTACTTCAAGCTTAATTCCGTTCGGTCTTTGTGTTGCTGAGCCTATAGCGATGATTATTACCTGGTATCCTTTCTTCGCATTTTTTTTGACGTCTTACAGAAAATATCCGGGTCATTTGTAGGTGCGTGTACGTGCACTGGTTTGTTTCGTGGTGGTTGCAGATGGTGTTCTTCATCATCACGTTCGTTTTATTTGCATCGTTAATCCAGTGAGTTTCACTGATCGGTTAAAAATCTTCGCGTGTGCTGTCGAATTTGACCAAAAATTGGTCTTTTGAACATCTTAATGTGTGTAATGATTCATATTCGTTTTATTCATTTATCTTTAACGTAAGGCGTCTAACGTGCATTGAGCGCAATACATGTGTTGCGAAAATCATGGCAGCTGTCGACTTTAAATCAAAATTTCTCCGCTAACATTTAACTCTGTTAATTGAAACAAGGCCGGTGTAATCCACAGGTCTTTGAATATAAGATAGAAGTCATATTATTCGACTAATATGAAATTCTGTTGTTCTGGAGCCCACGAAACCACTTTATCGCTTTTTTCTTCTCCACCTTCTGCGTTAAGGATCGTATTTACGACACGAAAGTGATTGAATTGGCGTATGTTTACGGCAGTCGTACTCGCCTTAGAGTTTTTAATAATTTGGATCTCGTCAAATTGCTGAGAAGTTTACTTCCAAAGTTTTTTACATTATTTGGACAATAGAGCAAAGTTGCTTTTATAGAGGTCTCAGTTTCTCAACTCGAATATTTTCATAATCGAGAAATTATTGTCAGTTGTCGAAAAATCAGCTCCATTATGAGCTAAGACACTAGCGACGGTTATGGTTGTTCAATAATTTTCGAAAATTTTCCGATAGTTAGTGCTTTGCAGGGATTTAGCAGTCCGCTTATAGAATGAATTTGGTGTATCGCACTGTGGTTATGTGGAGTTTTTCTCAAGTATTCTTGCATTGTCGAATTTGTCAGAGCTTTCCACTTGTTAACGAAAGTCTATAGGTTCAATTAATGTTGTATTTAATCGATAAAGTACTCTGTGAACTGACTGGAAGAGCAATTGTTTTCGTGCACGTACGCATTGAAATCAGTGCTCTTGTTGATAATAGAAATTAGCAGAAAGCCGTTGTCAACTATTAGAAAAAATTTTCTTAGTATAATTTTCGCGCAGAATTTTCCCTCATGTAAATTTGATGTTTAGAATAGTCTCATCGGATCCTGGTGTAATCGAACGTAAGAGCGATTCACGTGCACAGTTCCTAAGCGATATTGAGCAATGCAAGCAAGTGAACTATTGTTTCACATGCTGGGTAGATAAACCACAAGGTGCGAAGCATTGCGGTGTTTGTGACAGGTGAGTGTAACATATGGTTAGTGTGACTGCTCGATCATTGGTTACTTAATATCATCAAGCCTAATTGTTCCGTTGTGCATCATATTAGTTTCACTGTTTTGTTTTTAAAAGTGTAGTAATGCATTGCGCGTACAGAGTATAGTGCATTACACGTGTAGCCCATTGGTCGGATGCGCTCTGCAATGCACATAGAATTGATCCCGGTGCCTCAGGCTCACCAAGCCTTTCATCCTTCTAGGGTCGGCGAGCCGATACTAGACTTGTCCGGGAAGGCACCAGCACTGGCTCGTTACATCGATATGCCATCACGAGTCATTGTAAAGGCCAGATATGCTTTCAGTCACCTCCAACGATGCCCAGTGAAGTTGAATGCACGGCTCATCCCTTAGAGATTGACCAACGCGGAGAGTTCTATCCTTTATCCTTTACTACTGCATTGAAACTAAGAATGTAATCTGCAGTAAACAATGCATCAATAAAGTTTTGGCCGGAAGGATATATTTAGGAGTTTCTAATGGTCACAATGAGCTGATAATCCCTGTGGTGTTCATATATTAGACTTCGCACTTACTTGAATACTTGGGTGGCCCTTCTCACTGGTTGTGCGGGCCCCAAAATAATCTCCATTTTTCGGAGGTTCGCTGGTTTAGCCATTGTGGTTCTCTGGAGTCCCGTGTTCAGTCTGGCCAAACTCTGCCCCAGGTCGTCACCACGACAAGCAGTCTGCGCCTTTGTGAATAAGAGCGAGATTTGCCACCATTCGACTAGTTAGATGCCAGGACGGTAGTGGATCCCGGTTTTGGTTTACTCTTAGCTGGGCTTCCTGATGGAAGCGGCAGACTCCTTCTCAGCTTTCGAAACCCTGCCAGGGGGATGAATCTCCCGCTGTACATCGCAGCCCGACACGCAGGAACACCTTCCAGCCACGATGAGGCGGTAAACCGTTGAGAGGGACTTCGCACTATATAGGGCAATTATGTTTTCACTTCCCTCTACGATGTCGAATTCAAAGCGCATTCATAATGGCTGAATCAACTCCGAACTCATGTTTTTTGTCATTTTATCGAAGTATGGTGCAAAGCGAGTTCTTCGAGCGGTGCAGTTTAGTCCCTCAAACGTTACGATCACTTGATGTAAGTAGGGTTAGTGTTCTTCGATAGGATTTTTGGGCATCATCTAAAGATCATTTGGAGAACAAAGTAGTTAGACAATTAGTGCATACGTTGTTTCGTATTATAAGAAATAGCTGGTGCGATTTGATTTTGAAGCTTAAACAAAGACTCCGCTACTGTTATGTTTTTGTTTGTGAGTTCTTTTCAGTAAACGACGATTGTAGGTGTGTATTGCAATTCGACCATCACTGTCCATGGCTCCATCAGTGTATTACTGTTCGCAACACGTCTGTGTTTCTGATATTCGTTGCGAGTGTGGCCACATCGTCCGCTATATATTCTTGCGGAGTTGTCGCGTACGTCATCAACAAGCTTCATAATAGACTCACTCTAGGTGGGGAACGTCTTTTTTTTCTTTGTTACATCCGCTCATAGTGATTATATAATACGCTTTAACATATAGCTTCCAGTGATTTTATCGTAGGTGTACGACTTTTTTTTACACCCTTGTGTTCAATTTGTGTTTTATGTCTTCTTTACTTGTATAAAAACATAGTTGTTAGATTTTTCTTCCAATTCTCTCGTTTTAGTCACCAGTCATCCTAAGATCTTTGTTTTTCAAAGAGTCAGTACGTAGTCAAAAAATGTTAGTGTGAAAGACGGTTTTATGATTTTAATTCTTTTTTCTGTTTATGCTTGATTTCAGCCAATACAAAGCGATCGATGCTTTTCCATTTGTATTCAGGGTTTCTTTCTTCTTTTTTTTGGAATTTGGTACAAAATGCCATTTCATATTGATTAATTTTCACGTCACTACACTTTTAAAGACATTCATTCATTCATTGAAAATATGGAAGAGTCTGATCTGTTTTAAATACTTGCTTGGATACTTGGATGGACCGTTTTCACTGACTGTGTGGACCCCAGCATAATTTTTTTTGGAGTTTTGCTGGTTTGGCCACAGTAGCTCGCTGGAGATCTGTTTAAAATATTGTACTAAACTATTCATTACTGTTGCATCAGCACTTGAAAGTAGTTTTTTTTCTAAATTTTCATTGAAGGTGATGTGCTGAGAACTGATACCTGGTTGCTGTTCACTCTTGTTCTTTCTCTACTTCATACAGTCATGCTTTCTGCACTGTTTTTCAATCAATGTATGCAGGTGGGTCGTGGTTTTGTCCCGTAGTTTTCTTTTCATTCATTTCTGCTCTATTTTAGTTATTAATGCTTTTACCACAGTATTTGAATGACCTGACTTCAGTAATAACGACAAATCATGTAGGCATCCCAAGACGGACTTTATGTTAATTCTACATTGGTGAATAACTCTTATAGACATCAGTGCAATTTTAATTTAATTAGTGAATTCATCTTTTTTTCGTTCTAGAATACCGAAAACTGCGATAGAACTTTCCCACGTCTTCACTAGTTGCTACCTATCGACTATAACATATTGCCATGATTCCAATGTTTCTTGAAACTGCTTTACTCCCACTTCGGTTTCTGGACGGAAATTTCGTAATCCTCTTAATCGGTAGTAGTTCTTCTCAATAAATGATTGTATCACAACACATTACATTTCGATACTTGGGAGTACCCGCCGACTACGTTCACACGATAAACCATTGGCGATTCAGTAATTGGTCTGTTTTTAATTGTATTGAAATGCATCATAAAGCTGCATTTTATAAATCATTCCGAAAAGTCAACAAGTGTAATGGGTGCAGATTCTCAAACGTTGCTTCATCACTTCAAGTTCTTTTGAACATCATAGTGCGTTTTACTTAAGCCATGTATTGTCTTCTTCCAACAGTTTACGGCCTCATCGTTGCTGGGTGTGCTCCTGGGTGTCGGACTGCGATGTACAGCGGTGGGATTCATCTCCTCAGCAAGGTTTCCCAAGCTGAGAAGGAGTCCGACGTTTTCGTCAAGAAACCTAGCTAAAAGTAAACCAATACCAGGATCCACCACCGTTCTGGTATCAAACTGATCGCATGATGGCAAATCCCCCTCTGATCCATAAGGGTTGCGACTGTCTGTGGTGGTGAAGAAGACCTGGGGCAGACTTTGGCCAGGCTGGTCTCGGGATTTGAGGAGATTAATCAGCAAGTCTCCGAAAAGTGGTGATTATGCTGAGGTCTGCACAACCAGTGAGGACGGGCCGTTCAAGTATCAAGTAAGGTGCATTGTCTTGAAAGTTGTGCATGTAGCGCATTTGGTCGGAGGCGCCCTGCATTGCTTCATCCCTCCGAGATCGGTAAATTGGTACTAGAGTTGTTTGGGAGGATAGCAGCACTGGCTCAATACATCGCTAGGCCACGGCTCAACGCTGAGAGCTCCTTTTTATTGTCTTGAAATATCTCACATGTTGCATTTGTCCAGTGATCACATGATCCTTTCGCAACTATTAGTTATGTTGTCCATTGGAAGACTACGGTACACAAATGGGCTAGTGTTATTCTCAATTAAAATCAAGTTATTTTACTCACCACCTTCTACTCTGCTCCTGTTTTCAAGCTGTTGCTTTTAATGTTTGAGCACCTTGTGTCCACACTGGGTATGATTTTATCTTCGGCAGTCCATTTACTTTTTTCAGCGTCGGCTGCACTGGGATTATAAATATTTGGTTGAAAGGCCGTTTCATTCCGAATGGTATCAGTCTTTCTATCCTTGAAAGTAATGATCATATTTTAACCTATTAGTATTTTAAGCATAGCAGTTGTTTTTTTATAATCAGGCACATGAGTGATTGACGTTGTGTTCTCTCAAGTCCAACGGTCGTGATTCTTTCTATGGATGAAAGAATTCTCATACACGTACTTCGTGGCATACGAAGCAATCTTTGTTTTCTTTGCCTCGGAATGCAAATCTTATACGATATAGATGAAATCGAAAGTTGAAGACGTCGAACGAAAAAATGCCTTTTAGTCGTGAGAGCCCGCTTTTTCGTACTTGATAACACCAACCTTTTTCTGTGACGAAAAGAGAAAGTGTAAAGTACAAATTTTGAGAATTTTGGGTTCAGTCAGTTTTCTACTATTTCTGTAGTTCACCCCTCATTGACAAATCGCGCTTCTTTGTCAAAAAATGCGCTACTTTTTTTTACACGAGTGGTCTTCATATTGGCTGTTTGGATCCCATTACTTCTCTCCTTCGGTTTATTTGCTCGTATTCATCGTCCACAAAGGTCTTTGGAGTCTTCGGGTGTGGTTCGGTTGCTGCTTGAAGATTGTGTTCTTCTTTATAAATGTCACATGCTGGTCGACTCGGTTCTACATTAAGTTCTGGGATAGGCGGGATGGAGTGTTCTCAATTAGATTGAACGGTGCGAGCTGTTTATAGGCAATCCTGATACCAATTTTCTGATCTCTTAGAGATGACAGCCATAGTGACCTCAGGACGGGGTCGAACCAACGCCATGGTCATGATGGTGGGCATCACTGTCACTGTGCTACCCGCCACCATTTACCATATTTATTCCAATAATTGCTGTATTTTCGCTGTCGTTCTCACTGCTTATATAGACTGTCATTGGGAGCCATATATTATACCTATCGATTCCATTTGCTTAATATCGTTTTTAATCCTAGTACTCAAATTTTAGGCTTTACTACTTGTTTTTTTTTTATGAAATAGTTGTAATGATAGCCCTGAAATGGAGTTCCAGTTGGTTTTCTGTGCCTGTATTACAAGGTCCTATGGCTACTAATCCTGCTGGGTGATTCTTGTTGAACGTTCGCCGTTGTTTTATACCTTTACTTTGGCAGTTCCATACTAGGAAATCCTTAAGCATCAGGGAAATGAATGTACTGCGTTATTTTGTTAATTGGTAGAACGCGCGTTTTATGTGGTTTGCTAAGTTCTATTGCGAAAGCTGGGAAGATCTTGTTTCTACCTGATCAACGTATTTGCTAAACACACATTAAACACACACACACACAAACACAAACAAACCAGGTATATAACTTTGCTATATATCCATCCTTTTATCCGATTGTTAGAAACAAGCCGAGCGTATGTGCAATTAGCTTACTGCGATTTTTCGACTGAGATAGATTCATGGTGCGAAAGACGCTTAAACGTAATTATAGATTTGGATAGGGATGCGACGAGCGAGCGCTCTTCCGCATGGACAATTTTATCTCTTGATCAATTTTGTATTACAAATATTGAGGTTATTTCATTTTCAGATTTCTGAAAATGTGCTGACGGTCGATCGAATAGGAAGAAATCGTTCACGCCTTCACAACGGAGCAGAATTATCTAGTAGTTCTCACTCGACTCCATCCTCATTCGAGACAATCACGAGTTCAACCCGTATGCAGAATGTTATCAATTTCTTCGGTGCATCTATCTAATACATCCAAAAATCATTCGTTTCGACTTCTTCATAACTTTTAGATTTGACTAGTACGAAAATGATTTCTGTAAATATATGAGGATACTGTTTAGCTACACCGAATGCGCATTTGTTTGAGGTTTTCACTCTAAAGTTCTCATTAAGTTTTATCTGATTCCGTCTCGACTGCGCTATTTTTGAGCAAAATGCAGAAAAAGTTATCTAGTCGACGAAAGTTGGTCCATAGTGGTTAGCTTTTACAAATTTGTTATAACTGTGAAAGCGGTTTTTTATTTTTCCATTGGTCGGACCGTTTGGTTGGTTTTCAAACAGAACTGAGATTTGTTGAATCCTTATTACAGAGAACAGTAAGCGTACAAAAACTCTAGTGTTAACCTACCATATTTCTCTTCAATTTGTTAAATTAAAATACCCGACTAACTTCTACTGGGAGGTAAATTGATGAATCTTTCACGATTTACCTCTAAGCAGTTTTTTTTGCTGGTTTCCTTCGTTTTTCTTGAGTTTCGATAGATTTTTTCTAGTTTATTTCAGAGGGCTATGTCAATATGAATATGTGAATAGCTAGGATGAGATCCGCAGATGTGGTTTTATTTGTTGAAATTTACAGTGATTGTTATTTGCCGGTGACATTTACACTGTTCATTTGTTCAAATACATTGTTGTCTTCATAGAAGTTTTCCCAGTATGTTTTTTCTTTTTAAAATACTAGGAACATCAACAGCTTCATACTTGTCTCAATTGCTTTTTGGCTTTTGAAGTGATTTATGTTTAACTCGTTTCTTTTTTTTTTTCATAAAAGCCCTGAATATCTAATTGTTTCACTTCTTGACTGTGATACTTAGTATACCAGTAATCATGAACTGTATGAGTTTTACAATGTAAAATGCCTGGATCTCTTTCATAAAACTTGTTATTCAGCTTATACCGTTGTTCACACCTAGGGTAAATAAATGCCTGATGTACGGAGTCATCGATGTTTATGTGTTTTTTTTAAAGTCTTTTATGTATTTGACAGTCGCCAGACTTTCTTACAAATCTTGACCACTCTCGAATCCTTTCCAGAAATATGAGAGTTGGGCTTTAATGGGAATTTGAGCTATATTGGTGTAGTCCATGAAATGAGCGTGTCGCATGTTATTCGATCAGACTCGTTTGGTTACTTTTAAATCTAGTAGTGTTTACGATTTCCGTTGTCGCTGGTTTGTTTTACAGTCATTACAAGAGTTGACGTTAACATCAACCCGCCGAATGGTAGCATCGAACAGTTCGATCCGCGCTGAATTCCAAAAGCTTGTGTCAGTTGTGCTTTTCCTTTCATCGTAATGAAACGGCTTGTTTCATCGCAAAGATGGATGCTTAATAGTACCAATTGTACCATGGTATGTCAAAGCCGAATACACATCATAAAAGTTCACTGAACAGTCGAAAGAACGTGGTATGAGATCTTGAGGCGAGCATTGTGGAAAGTTGTTTCTATGCAAAAGAAGATGGTTTTTCATGGCCCCATAGAAAAAAGAAACATAGCACTGAAAATTAGCTTATCCTGTAGACAAATAGAAATGGAAATGTGGTGGAGCAAAGAACTAACGTGACCATGGATGTAGTACATATTTACAGTTGTCTACATTCTGTCATTAGAAAATATATACCGCTCCATGCCTACATTTAGTAGATTTTGATATATTGAGCCAACATAAAACCATTGAGAGCTAACCTCACGTTAACGTAACTAAAGAGAAAAGGGAGGACACTTGGGAGACGTGGAACAACTGGAAATAGGACAATTGGAGAGTGTTCTTGTAATTTTTGCTAAATTTTTGAGCAATGTTGAGCAGAGTTGGGTTGTCGGTTTGCTCTAGGTCACTTTTCTTCTGTGAAAACGATTTTCAGAAGGGCTTATGGAAAAGTCCTGTAACGCATATCATAACGTGATGATCGTGATAGGAGAGTTAATGAAGTGTTATGATTGTGATACCATGTATGAAAAACTGTTGGCGATTGGAGGGAAACATAACCGCTAGGCAGTGCTTTCTTCTTTGTGGATGAAATGTGAGACAAAAAAGGTTAATATAAACCAAAGGTAACTATTGTAATGCTGAGATCTTTGCAAAACTCCGGACCGCAGATGTCTGCGGTGGGGAACAAATGCGCTATTGTCCTTTCCGGGGAGTAACGCGTCCACCACCACACCTCGCGGGTCCTTCGTTTCGCTTGTCTCTCAGCTAGTTCTATCGATCTTTTCGATCTTTCGATTCGATATCTTTCGATCTTGGTAATCTTGGTAATAGCTTGAATGGTGACTTCAGAGATGACTTTTTTGTGGTTCGGAAATGTAACGTTGAAAGACATTCAATACTGTAAACGTAATCATTATCATAATTGACGATGTGATGAGTTAATGACGAGGAACTGTGCGGCTATTTATGAATTCAAATGTTGATAGGTGGAAAGAAATCAGAATTGGAATCTATTCGGATTATTGATATTGTTAAAGCTAAAAGAGCTCTGTGCGTTGACCAATTGCTGAGGGATGTACCATGCATTCGACTTTATTAAGAATCGTTTAGAGGTGATTGAATGCATATCTGGCCTTTACAATGACTCGCGGTGTATCAAGCCTAGCGATGTATCGAGCCAGTGCTGCTATATTCTCAAAGAAGTCTGGTATCAATTTGCCGACCTCGGAGGGATGGAAGCCTTGGTGGGCCATGGGAGCGGGGATCGATTCCACGTGTGTGTTGGAGTGCACCTCCGACCACTACACCACAAGCGCACATTAATATTGTTAATAATAGTAATATTTGCTGACTGTATGATATGACGTACTTTGTTTTTCGACTGTCACGTTTTCGGGCGTGTATGAATCCTTTTGTGCCCGTATACGTTGACAGTGATCATTTCGGAGAAACTCTTCAGTTTGGTGATGAAGAGAGCTAACTTAGCCATTGTGTTTACATATGTCTACTCAGAAATTTCATGTGTTTATTACGTTGTGTATTGCTTGTAAGTTTTAACATTCATTACGTTGAGATCGATGATACGAGTCAAACAGACATAGAGCAGATCTATGCGTTACTATGCCATAATTAGAGGTGGTAAGTGAAGGACTCAACGAATATGTTGCTTTCGTTTCTGCTTCTGTTTGTGCCCATGGCTTATCCAAATCTGATGAATTTTGCTGCTCTCTTATCATCCTGATGTGCATCGTCGTAGTACTCAGCTTCATCGATTTCGTCGTCCTGTAAAACATGTGTCACAATGAAGGTTAGTTTTTGCTATCTGCTCAGCCCAATCCATCAATGCCAAGGAAATTTCTGGAGGATATGAAGGATGCAAACTGCAGAAATAAAAAAGGCTGTCATTAATTCCAAAAAGGTTTGGTTCGTCCATTTCTCCCTAACTTTTGAAGCATGTTCTGTTCTCCTTTTCTGTAATATGAGATAGAAAGGTGTGTTTAAGTCAGTTGTTAGAAGTGTCGTGCAATACACATTTGGTCGTTTGTTCGATCGTGCACCACGGGTTCAACAAGCTCTCCATCTCATCACAGTGGCGAATTTGCCACGAGGCTTCTTTTGAGATATTAAAACACTGATTTGATACATCGGTGGGCAACCAGAATTTAATGCAGAGGTCATATTTCCATTCGGTCAGTAGTGCTTAATGGAGATGAATTCATGGCGCATTCCACAGGAGTTGATGAACACCAAACGCGCCACAAAAAAAGCATTCTTCGTAAAGCATTATGCAGAGAACTCTTGATTACTGCGAGTTTTTGTTCCTGTTCTCGTCTGGCTTCTTATCTGAACAAGTAGCATTGGTCAATAAAGGAATCTATCCAGGTCCATCCATATCTATGTTATTCATTATATTTGAGAGCATTCAAGCGAACAAAGAGCATTTGAGCACTCGAACGAGATTACTTTTCTTATAGATGTCATCTCCATATTCCACTTCTAAATGTCATTATAGCGCGTATGGAAAAATAATCAGCGCTACTAAGCTCTAATGTGGACAGCCGACTGTGAAAATCTTTAGCCAACATCTCAAAAACCTTCCGACGATTACGTTGTTATGAATTTTTCCTGCTAAATGATGAGTTAGAGAGGTATTCTTGTCGTTTTGAATGTAGCAGCATGTCAAAAAGGTTAGCAGTAATGTAAATAAGATTAGCATGACCGCAAATAGACTGCTATAACGTTTCACATCATTTTAATGCCTATGTAAACAAGTAGAATGTTTTGTACTACTAATCGAGCTTTGTGTTGAGAATTTTTGAACGGAAGGTCCATGTCGAATAAACGTTGAAATGCATTGTTCTCAATGCTCGGTGTGTTTCACAAAATCACTGGACTCTTCCTGTTGAATAAACACAGCATTATTAGGGTGAGTTCAAAATAGCCGAAGTCAATGGTAATGAGCATCGTGAATCGGTAAGTTCTAATCCACATGAATTCCTTTTTGCATGCAGTAGGTTGTATTGTGTTTATTTTTATGTAGTATTTGGATTTACATCGTTTAGATTACGAAATCAGCCATTAGTTCGGCTAAGATTGGTGTTCACTAACATTATTCTCTTGTTTGCTGTAGTTTTTAGAAATCGTAAGATGAAACTTATGTTAACTAATATTACTGGGTAACTGGTGTAAGGGCAGCAGTGTTCTAACTGTTAGATATCATATAAATGTATGAGTGATGAAGACGAGAACGAAAGTGAAAGGTGGATGAAACGAGCATGAGTCTTTGTCCCCATGAAGTTATGCATTCTATGAAATTTCCTCTGTTTCGCAAGCAATCGACGTTTATGGTTGAATGTTATGTAGAGTACTGTAGGGCTAACTAACTGCTGTAGAAGTAATCGGCAATCTAGTAGACTTCCAGTTGGAAAGAATTTAGCCTAAATTTTGTGTTTTTCACCTAAAATAATTATTCTTTTGAAGCATTTTTATGATTTTCGTCGTAGTTTAGATCTTTAAGTATTTGTTATGCGGTCAGTGGTAGTCTTTTTTCCAATTATGCCAACGTCGTAAGTGTACAACAATAAAGATTCCGCAAAGTCTGACTACTACAAGGGGTTTACATTGCTATTTCCGGTATGGCTTCATATTTCCTCTCTTTTTGCGCAGTTAAGGATTTTTTTTTCGCTTGTTTTCGCTGTTATCTGTGTTTTCATAACTCAACATAATAGGGACTAGTCATGATCATCGTGGTTGACAGTGAATTTGGATGTTTGATGCCTCACGAGGTTATCTGTCTTATTATTTTTTGGGCATGGTTTTCTTCTTTTGGTTAATGGCACCCATCGAAACAAGATATAATTAAGAGTTTTTTTTATTTAGTTGGCTGAACCAATATTGTGCGAAAAATCTGTTAATCCGAAGGTGGAGGTTGAGTGCTAAGTATAGTTTTACTGCTGATACCTCGTAGATAGTGAAAACGGCGTTGATAACTAAGGTGCTCCAAATGCTACTCAATTTCTTGTCGCTCGTGCTGTTGCAAGGAATTGAATACGAATGCCCAGAAAATATCGTTATTCTATTCAATTTTTGCTATTAACGTGTTGGAAGTAGTATAAAATGTTTAGTTTAAATAATCTCAAAAAATAAAGCAAAAAGGACAACGTCATTTGGTAAGATTCTCAGAACGTTTCGTTGTCGCAGAATCGAACAGACACTTCAACTTCGACGGCATCGATGACAAAGAAAAAACGTCGTATGACGTGAACCACGCACGGCAAACATCGTTCAGGGATCCTTGAGTTTATTTACATGCATTTTTTTAGTCTTCGAAGTATCTCTGGATTATAAAAGAAGGCTATGTTAATTTTCGATGTTAATCTATCCGTTGAAGATGAGCCTCACGTTCCATTGAATTCGTAGCATTTTAGAAGTGATTAAGTTCATATTTGCGCTCTATAATCACTTGTACCGACTGGTCAAGTTACTGTTCCTTTTTGATCCTCATAGACTGGTGTGGAGCTAGTTTACAGATTCGGAAAGTATGAGAGGCTGGTTTAGCACGAGATGCGATGTCGAACCAAACGCCATTTCTGTATTACAGAAGATCATCAACCATTGTTCTATTCATGCTCGAATGTATTTGAAATGGTGTAGAAGCAAAACCAGTAGCAGCGATTCTCTGCTGCTTTCTATCTTGATTTGAAGTCAAGATTCTAAGGTTTATGTTCGGGATGTCGTTGTCCTCTAAATCATTTTCCAACATTAATTACTTATCCGGGAAAACTAAACAAAGACGAGCTGGTTATAAAAAGCGTCCAATATTCTGACATTTTAACGTCTTGTTTCAAAAGTGGAGAAGTTCGAATCAGACTTTTTAGAAAGCCAATGGGGAGTTCCTTAATTAAGGAACTTTGAGGCTTTTTCTAACCGCAGCGAAGTTAATGCAGAGCGGCGTCAATACCGCTTGCAAAAGTTCCATGCAGCACAATGGCACACGACGCACGTTGAGAAAAATAATATAATTGATAAAACAACAGTTTGGCGAATTTTTAACTTATCTCTCATGAACATCTCATTCCTTATTGTGAACCATTCTCAAGACCTCTCCGTTCGGCAAACTCTAGCTCTCCGGATCCCTGTTGAAGAGAAGCCCTCAAATTTTATCCTCCGATGCTAGAATACGGTGAAAAAAGCGCGACACTACTTCAGCTCAAACGTCGACCAACAGCTTGCTTCTTGAAAATTGGAATCTATATAGGATGTGGTTTTTGCCCTTCATGATGTTAAACCTTTGAATTGCTAACCGACGAAGGTGAACTATCTGGATAATCTTAATCTTAATTCTGAGAAGGGTTCTACTTCACGGACTAGAAGCAAAATGTGGCTATGACTCCATGAAATAAAACATCTGGGAAACGAATCCGAACGAAGAAAATGAGCGAAATTTCTGATCAAGATTATAAGGACCATGACTAGACAACATGTAAGTTTGCACATGCCACTTGAGGGAAGATCCGTCGAGCTTTCTTGGAAGATGGAAAAAGCATCTTTTGAAGCTAACAAATTGAATGGTTAATCAACTAACATTCTTCTCCTAAAGGCTAAATACTCTTTATCACATGAATCACCAATTCATTCGGCGACTTTGCGAAATATTTTGTGTCTGCAGAATAGTAATGATGGCTTACATCGAAAAATACTCACTTTCATATTATTGTCGCTTCGCCCAAATCGAATGAATTTCGCACCACCACCACGTCCAAAGCGAATGAACTTCGGTGCTCGAGCGAT
Source organism: Angiostrongylus costaricensis (assembly GCA_900624975.1). Taxonomy (NCBI): domain Eukaryota; kingdom Metazoa; phylum Nematoda; class Chromadorea; order Rhabditida; family Metastrongylidae; genus Angiostrongylus; species Angiostrongylus costaricensis. The sequence goes on along the minus strand of UYYA01000593.1, from coordinate 10,703 downwards.
TCGTTGACGAACATATCTGTCGTCACTGAAATACGTGAATTTCATTCCGGGAAATCTTTACTGTTCACTTTTCATTGTTAGTTTTGTAGAATTCTCTTTTTTTTGCTCAGTCATACTACGGTTTCGGGTTGTTCTTTAGTATCGAAATGCGATCTGCAGTAGGCTGTTCATTTTCTCTTTGAACATGATGAGGAGTTCATGTAAAAACTAAAAACCCAACTAAAAGTAAGCCAATCTCAGAAATTGCCTCAATGTGGGAAGAACCCAGTCTTTATAAGATAGCAGAGTTCGCTCTAATCCACAAATGCGGTTGTCTATGGTGACAACCTGGTAACGCCATGAAACGGTTTTCTCCCGAATCTACGGAACAGTGTTGTCAAATCAACACTTGCTTTAATCTTTCTTAAACAAGTTAAGTGGAGAATGTGCTTTTTCTTGCACAGTATTTTGTGAAGCCGTGGCACTCAAGTTTCAATTGATGAGCAATTTATGCTAGAGCAAAACATCGACGAGCTCAACATCCACTAAATAGCGATCTTCTTCAAATTGTTTCGAATAGGATATGAGTGTAAAGTGGATGCAGAAGGCAGATACCTACTTTGTTTTAATTTCTGATGCGCTCATTTATTTGCTTATGTCTGGTAAAATGCTGTCTCACATTTTATACTGTTTCACATCTGCCATAATGTACGCGATGTATCATAACATTCGAAGACGTGGAACGTAATTGAAAATGAGCGCCAACCTTAATCCTTTACTTAGTTCACCGTTGGCAAAATACCACAGCCCAGTAATTCTCATTAGTGAGAATAATTGCGAAGGAATTTATGAATGAAATACGCACTAAGGACTTCTTGAATTGATTAAATCAATGGAAGGATATTTTCCTCGTCGACAATGTTTCTATCAACGGATCGATTTTGATAGATTTTCAAGTGTCGTAAGCTTTATCAAGCATATCTGATATTAACGAAAGCTGGTCAGTTAAAAATTTATGATGAAAATGGTCGTTAAGTAGGCGACTGACACAAAAGTCTAATAGTGCATGGATTTCTCGAAAAGTCCTAGTGCAATAACTTTATTCGCCTATTTATGCCCGTATATGGATCTTAGCACTTCTTCTATTAGCGTTTGTTTTCTGACTTGGTTCGATCGCTACTTGACGATTTAACTTCTTCATGAATGTCGTCGAATGCCAGTTGAGTCGATTCTTCATATCCTGACATAACTCTACTAGAGTGCTCCCACATCATTGCCACAAGCAGTTGCCATTCATTATGGATTGGAAGAAGCTTTTCTCAAACTAGTTTCGTACTGATTTGCTAGCTTCGGAGTTTTGGGAGACTTGATTGACGGGCGTTGAGTTTTAACCAATCACCATGTATGTATTGCAGGGCACCTCTAAACCAATGTGCTAAACACGTTTTGACAAAGGTTTTAAACCAAGGAAATTCTTCGGAATATTATCAACTTAGGGTGCGTTTTGATTTAAACAAACAATGGTTTTTGATGACGTTATGTTGATGTGAGGTAAGAACTTAACCCGAATTTAGGCTTAAATTAAACCACGGGCCTTAGAGGTACTGCAGCATGCTCATTCTGCAGCTGCATCGAAATAGCTGGTCGAGATCATGAGTGCTTACTTAAAAAACTGTCATGTAGCTGAGTAATGCTAAAGCTGTTGTAGGTTTTTTAGTAGTGTTTTATTTATTGTTTTAACCTTCGTTTATGAATATACAGCTTATCGCTCAGCGTGACTTTATCTGAACATGGTTTGCTCCTCAAATTTCATTTGTTGTAGAAAATTTGACTCCATTAAATGTAGAAGAGTAGAACAGGACCACGGTGGTCAGATTTCTTCCTCCATGCTTTTTTTAAGAGTAACATAATTCCAGTATTCACTACTTTAACAGAGCACCTAACAAAGCACATCTGTAGAATTATCTGAAATGCTGCTGAAATGGAAACTTGGATATGCTGCTATAAATTTCATGGTCCTTTAATCCTGTTCCGACAATACCGTTTTGAAATAGAGCTATCATTTCTAATAAATGCTTTTTTCTTTTGTTTTGAAAAAAGGAGCTTAAGCTTTCCATGTCTTTTGACCAAAAATCTGCAACCTGTTGAAGGTTGACTTAATATCGTACGAGGTACACTTTTGACTCTGGTGCCTCTAATTTTTTTTAATGAGAGATAAAAGACGTCAATTCTGCTAATCTCTACGCAGAGTACGCTACACACCGTAATCACCTAAGCATATTTATAGGTTAAACGAGTAGTTATCTGCTGGAATAGTGCTAAAAATAGTATTCGTGCTTACAGTACTTCTTCATAGTGAGGAGGCTAACATTAGTTTTACAACAGGACATTTTCCTTGAAATGCAAACACCTACACTTAGTCTGTTGTTGTTTTTTTTTCTTTCATTGAAATCAAGAAAGCGAGAAAGATTGTGTGAATGGGGATGTTCGATTTTTTTGTATTCTTATGTTAGCGAACACCATATAGAAACGTTACCGTACTGAACTGAAAACTAAGTGTGGTAGCGAGTCGGTGACTAAAATTGTTAATTTCAAACTTGAACATTGAGGTGAGTTGTCTTTTACTTTGGCAAATTCATCTCTACAGTGTTTCACGACAACAAGGTATTCCATCTTAAGCGATTTTTTCCTTCGAAATCAAACTTGGAGTTCGGAAAGAAGAAAGATTATTAATCAAACCGTTGGTCTGTTTTTCTATCAGCTTGTAGAGGGTTTTAACAGAATCCCTTTTTTTCTTCTTTTTACCTTTCTGATCCACTTTTTATTTACAGTTCTCAACAGTTTTTCTTACTAAACACAAAAAGTAGATGTTTCTTTTAGTATGCTCTAAAGGAATGGTTATGAGGTTGTAGACCATATGAGCAGGACTCCCGTGTTTCTGAATGATAATTCAGCTAACAACATTTTTAGCCTTAAAACGCTAGTTGGTTCCGTTTTCAAAAAATAAACTCGTAGAATTAATTAAATAGCAAGCTGACATAACTGGAAACGTCACTGCTTCGGCAGCTCCTTACGTTTGCAACAGAATGCAATAGAATGGTCCTGTGACTTGTTTTATTAAAAGATTAATAGAAAAGAAGATGTCTACGAAGTTTTTTACTTAAGCAATTAAACGCCACGTTACAACTGTTGTTGAACGGATGAATAGCGTTATTCCTTTTGTTTTCTATGCTTGCACTTTATGGGTTAACCGTGACCCTTTTTTTACGAAAACTTGAGCAAAATGTGCGGACAAATTTTCCTTTGTATCTTATAGTCTATTGTGATATTTTCTTCATAGTATGAAAACTTTACATACAAATAATATTGCCGTTCTCATGTGAATGACAAGGAATGAAGCAGATTTCTATGAATCTCGAAACTTCTTTGCTTTTCATTTCGAAAAGAGAATAAAGCAAGCACAGAATATGTCACCACTGTACAGACAAGGTCAACATACTAATACGGTCATTCTACTAACCTTTCTGTCGTAGCGTACTGTAACATGAAAATGGCGACAATAAAGAGTGCAGCGTATGTTGTGTGCTGTGAGCTCATCTCGTCCAACGACGTGCTGACAATGAATGGGCGGTGCTCTGTTTGCCCACCTCCTCTCGACCTCGGCGCTGTTCCGCCGCCCTCCTACTCTTCCGGAGTCCAGAAATTCTAGGATCAGATGACAGATCCTGTTGCATCTCAATAAGTGTAGAAGAGTAAAGCGTTCGTTGTTAATAAATCCGTTACAAATGCACCATCCATTCGACTAGCCATATATTGAGTCATTATTTTCATCTTCCTCCACAGGTCTGCTAGCAGTCTGCTGTCCTAGAGGAATACGGACTTGTTTTTGCAGTGAACAGAACCAAGGACCATCTACAACTCATGGCCTCTGCTAATCTCAAAATTTTTCCGAATTTGAAAAAGGCGTAGTTTAGTCATCTTATTAGTGTAATTAACTGAGCGAGTTAGTTTCGAGAACTGTAGGGTGAACACGGTAGTGGTGTACAGTATTATTTGGAGAAGGCTCTATGAGCAACGAGAAAATGTGTTTCCGACAATTTTTTTTCTTTTGCTAACGATTTGCTGAATCCTGTATCGGAACTCACACCCTTGACTGAACCCTGGGCTTAGAATTTTTTAATGCTACTGCTTTTTCGGTGTTTTCTTGCAAATTTTCTAATAATAAATCTTTTGAGCTACAATCAGATTTCAGGAACGGGTGGCACAGTGAAAGTGGTCTTGCTCATTACGCGAACGACAGCACCTACCTAAGCTCTGAATTCGTTTCCGCCACGAGTGTATCAAACTTCTCATTCCTCCGGGGTTCCAGAATTGGTATCATACTTGTCTGGTGCTCTCCCACATCTTACAATACACGTGGGAACACTCTAAAACGGCTATCTCAAGAGCTCACGTAAAGTAGACTCGACCACCATTCGACAACATTTGTGAACAAGACGGAATAATCCTCAAGTAACAACCGAACCCACACATAAGAAAATGAGATGACCACCGAATAGTGGATGCGAGGGAACGACTCAAATGCAAGAAGTGCGAGATGCGCACAGTGTGATACATGTGCAGTCGAGTTAGGTTGTAAAGTGAACGAATGAAAATCAAGTTTCTAGATTTTTTGTTTATTGTTTTGGAAATGAAAGCGAAATACTAGTGAGAAAGTCTAGATTTTCAAATAAGTGTGGGTCATTTTAAATTCACGAAATCGATCTATAGCTAAGCCAGTAATGATAAGAAAGCCACTGTTTTCTGCTCGTTGTAGTCGGGACGTTCCTAATGGAGTTCGGCTTCTTTAATGCCTACCGGAGGATATCTTAGCAAGCAAGCTTACTTGGCCAAATGTCTTCATAACCAGAAAAAAACTAAAATATAGCTTTCACCAATTACTAAGAAGCCTTGTAAACCGAAAGTCATACGAGAGGCAAATTGTTCATTCGACTACGCATACGATTCCAAGAATATAGGCGAAGGCACGGCGTATTACTAGAAGTTTTGACCTATGCGGAAGCTTTACTCTTTACACTCTTTTAAAAAAACAGCTGGAAATATGAGTGAAAACGAAATGAATTAATTAAGTTTCTTAATCCTGATGAAGTCGAATTTATCCATTTCCAAATTGCAAATGAGTTGCTGTCCGGTGAAAAGTGAAATATTAAACATCTGGTACGAGGTTTTTCTACCTTTTGTAGAGAAAAGTTGGCCACATAAATCTCGCAAGGGTTTTCTGACAAAGGTTTTCTCATAGCTGGATTCTGGATGAAAATATGGTGCCACTTTTCGGCCTAGAAAACGATGTCGATCTCTCTCTGTACACTGCGGTTTTGCACCGAGAAGCCTCCAAGTATTGATGAGGGTGCTAAACAATTGTGCGACTTCCATTTCAAAGCCTACATTTATATGTTTTAGAACTTTCATTTTGTGTTGAGATTAAAAATGTCCAACTAACCATCTTGGCAATGAAACTGATCTATATGTATTCTTTCTTGATGAGCCTACACGAGGTTGATAAACATATTTATTTCCGGCTAGCGTTCCGACGTCTTCGTTTTCATCAGAGCCGATGGTACGAGTCGATGGTCCACGCTTGCTTTTCTTCTCGATGTGGCGGCTTCGCCTTGATGTCGAGTCAGGTCTTCCTCAGTGGGCCATCTCCTCGAATGAGGCATACTCACTCGGTGATGTCCTTTTATACACGATGCTGATGGTGGATATACAATGACATTGTCCGGTGATAACAACTTGTCTTCCGGACAATGCATCGTGCAGAAGTCGGTGTTATTATCAGCTAGTACAAAGCATAGCAATATTTCGAAACCGACTTTCCTTTAACCTCGGTATGACTAATCAATATCATGTCCAGTTTTATATCAATATTATATCAGTGTAAATTTGGGCTAATATGTGTACGGAATTAGTTTCGTGCTTCTTTTTTCATCAATAAAATTGTTATTTCGTTCAATAAAATCCCCTTTCTTCTAAGTTCGTTGTTTTTCTCTTTTTTAGTTCTTGAGATTAAATCAATACTTGTGTAATAAAAGGCATGATTTAAATCCTTAGCTGTTTACGTCTTCAATAGTTGTTGAAGTATCATTTTGCCTTTGAAATATTCTAAACCTCAAATTTGAGTACTTTCATCTCAGGGCATCGTGGAGTTTATTGATGGAGACAAAAATCGGTAGACTCTAGAAATATTTGTACTGAAAAGATCCCTTCTCGTTCTACTTCGATAAAATTTTGCCTTTTTGAAATCTGTAAAGCGTTTTGTCTCTTATTTTTAGGTTAGGCTTATATCTCGAACATGCAAAAATTAAAGAAGCGGGATTTCAACCAGTGGAGAACTATGGTTACCACCAATATGGCGTTAGCGATTGCTGTTGCCATGCCTACGTCAATCTAATTTTCCTTTTGAAAGTTTGAACCTTGAAAATATTGGCTGCGTGGTTAGTGTTTTAGAAAGATTCTGCCACCTGGTGAATGCCTTTGATCCAGACGTCATCCAGGGAGCCAGCAACAAAAAGTGGTTGCACTCAACATTTTCCCGATTATTACGTTGATAAATATGACTACTACCAGAAGGTTAAATTTTGGTGATTGAGTAACCGCGAATATGAAATACGGTGTACAGTGTTTCAATTTACTATTTACTTTTTTTTTCATTCTATTTTTGCGTTCATTGCGCTAATCGGAAAGTTAGTATCGTCTGGAATTAGTGGTAACACAGTTATGTCTAGTATCTATATTCTATTGATTATAATTTTAGCCTTCAATTTTTAGGAACATATATTTTCTATTTTGTGCTATTAAATATGATGTTCATAGAACTGCATAAATTTTGAAGTCACACTATCTTGCTGGGTGCATGTAGCGCAGAAATTAAATTGCCCAACAGGACGCACATAGCCACCGATTCGATTCCACACGTCAGAATGACCAAACATTCTAGTCCTCAGAGGTTGGTGCATTCGTGTCAGAGATGTCTGAAATGTTAAAAACACTGGGTTGATTTAACGGGAGACCATCGTAACTCATGGTAGAGGCGAAATACGCATTCGTCTACTATGATATAAGTGGAGTATGATGAATTGCACGCCCATAGTGGACTTCAAGACTGAACGCTTTGTCCTCCATTATTGTTACTGTTTTAAAAAGGCTGCCTGGAATATGGTAAAGCAAATAGGAGTTTACTTACTTGATACTTGAATGGCCCGTCCTCACTGGTTGTGCGGGACCCAGCATAGCCTCCATTATTCGGAGATTTACTGGTTAAGCCATTGTGATTCCATGGAATCCCGAGGCGATCCTGGTCAAAGTCTGCCCCAGGTCTTCACCACCATGGGCAATCGCAGTCCTTTTGGATCAGAGGGAGATTTGCCACCATGCGACTTTGATACCACGACGGTGGCGGATCTTGGTATTGGTCTACTCTTAGCTAGGCTTCCTAATGGAAACCCCGAACTCCTTCTCAGCTTGGTAGACCCTACCAGGAGGTGAATCCCCGTTTTACATCGCAGTCCGACACCCAGGAACACTTCCTATCCACGATGTAAGCCGTTGAGCGGGGAGATTAACCGAATGATATGGTGAGATTCAGTTGATTATTCATCATTTCATGTTCGCCAGTTGAAGTCAACCTATTCGTCACCTTCTTCAACAGCAAGCATCTGCAAAATCTAGAATTACCCGAAATGAATAACAAGAATTAGGCCGTTTAATGCTGTTCTTTCTTATAAGATAAATTTGCAATTAAACTGAGCTTTGATTGGGTGTGTTACAATTTTAATTGAGCCTTACTTCAACCAAATCGACGTTGCTAATCAGCAGAACAAATTTTTTGGTGTTGTACTGAGGTTGAAAAAAATTAAAAGCAATCGTATACTGAGTGGCGAGAAGTTGATTAGTCCTCTGCTAGTTTATATTTGTGCCACAAGAATTGGCCTGGATGGAAGCGAATGTTTGGGGTGACATGTGGAGCACATCAAACGAAATTCATGGGGTATTTCACAAATATCTTCAGTTGCTTTATAATTTTTGCATATCTTCAGCAAAGTGTAGTGAATTCTGTGTACAAATATCTTGTGGGATTTTTCGGAGCGATTGTGCTTCATTGTAACCCTCTAGTTGGTGTGAAAGACGTCACAAATATCGAGAGGCTTGTGAGGTACCAGAGTATTTATTCCCGTAAATGATTAAATCCAAATGAAGATAAGGAATTGCCTTCTTTTAATCCAAATAAAAAAAGCTTATCGAGAAAAATCATCTACTGAAGGGATTTGGTTTGCAGTTTAAAACGCTCATCGATGACGTGTAGCGCAGTAGTTTGAGGTACCTGAAATACTCACGTGATCCTTGGTTCGATCCTGCGCCCAGGTTTATCAAGCCTTCCAACCTTGTAAAGTCGATTACATCACGAATTTTACGTAGTGTCCGTAGAGCGCTTAAACAACATTTCCTGAAATGTTACAGTACATATGTTATTTAGTTGGGCTATGTAGTTCAGACCTGTGAATGCTACAGTACCTTCAAGATAAGCAAACCGACGATAGAACGAGGAAAGCTGACAAGAAGTAGAGGAGAGGGATGGCGATTTACGGTTTGTGGATGGAACTCGTGGACGTCATAATGCTCCAAACAGACGATCTCCATGGGCAAAGATCGTTTGATAAATAAAACGACGGGGAACAAACTACTATCAGCACTACCCTTGAATGCCGGCCATCAAACTTTTTAAGTGAGCAACATCAACATGCTCTTGTATGAATAATAAGTTTTCATATTCAAGACTTAGAGAGGACCGCATTCGTGTAGGAATTTGTACGCAACTTCGTGAAACGTATAGAATTTAACGCTTCGAAGTTAACCGTCCGTGGAATTGGAGGGAAATTAAAGCAACACTTAATTAAATTTCTTTTTTTAACTTTAAACAGCTTTCTGCAGCTCTATGTTCGTTTACATTGTGAAATACAGCAGGATGTCCAATCAGGGTATAAAATAAAAAGGGTATGTAAGAATTAGCAGCAGGAAAAGAAATATATAGTTGCAGAATATAGCTGACTGCAGTACTACACCATGTCTTTTAGCTGCCACGAGCTGGACAGCTGTCATTTCAACCAAGACCAAACCCATACGTTAACAAGGTTTTTGCTTGCAACTGGTGGGACTGACACGCACATTATGCCGTACTGAGTACTGCTCCCATACAACGGCCGCTACAAAAAGCTGCGCAGGGCAGCTTTGCCAGCTGAGCAGTGATGGTTGAAACGAGCTCCAATGTATATCCTCCACTAAAACGCTCATGGAGAAGGAGATTTTCCAAAATCCAAAGATGAATTGTTTTAAAACAGTTCCACCAACAACTATAACCCTCTAACTCTGATTGGTACCTTTTCTGAGCTCGCATAAATTTTTCTTTCAGTTATGAACTTTTTCTGATTTAAATCCAGATTCGTGTAGTAATGCGAACTCAGAGCCAACAAATTTCTAAAAGAATAGCGTCCATTGTTTTCGTAAGTGATGAATTAAAGTGATCAATCAACTTAGACTAATAGGTGACAAATGTAATTTTAGCCCGAGTGAACCACGTATTCACATCTTCCTCCCACATCCGTCATGCGCGATAATGATCATATTCGGATCAAGGAATGTGGATAATTTATGCCGACAATTATCGAGTTCACATGCTTTGGAAATTATTTGCCACAAAGCCCTTGATGCCATATTGGGAGTACCTGTGCACGTTTTCTTTTGTCATCAGTCAGTAACTATTCTAAAAATCATTTGGTTTATTTTTAGGTTATTTTAAAAGTGGGAGTGTTTGCCTATCGTCTTCAAGTCATTTCCTGGATGAAACCAGTCGAGAGTCAAGGAAATCAAAAGTGCCAGAAAAAAGACGTGCACACGTTGTGTTGGGTTGTGCAGGAGATTAAAAAATCATTACAACTTTTGAAATGCCAACAAGTAATCAAGGCAAGTTTGGAATGAATAAAAGTGATGTGAAGAAAAATTCTGCTTGCATTATTTTAGCAGTGGACATTAAAGGTATGCACTGTTTATTAGGAGTTCACGCTCTTTTAAAAATTGTTGATTATGCATAAGTAATGCAATTTAAAGGGCGCTATGGTGCAGTGGTCGGAGGCATCCTGCAATACACACATGGAATTGGTCCCCGTCCCCATGGCCCACCAAGCTTTCCATCCCTCCAGGAGAGGCGATCTGGTGCCAGACTTCTCTGGGAGGATAGCAGCACCTCGATACATCGGTAGCCTACCGCGAGTCGTTGTAAAGGTCAGATATGCATTCCAACAGCTTCTATGGTACTCAATGAAGTCAAATGCACGGCGCATCCCTCAGGGTTTTTTGATCCACGCCGAGAGCTTTATCTTTTTAACCGCATCTTGGTGGTTGCTTCGTTCACCAGTTAGAAGTGTTTCCTTCCTAAGTGCGATCAATTATTTTCCTAGTCGAACATGCTCTGACATTTCTCTTGCCAAATTCTACGAATACAGTGAACGCAGGTAGGACTCAGTTTCGTAGATGCATCCCTTAAGTCGTCTGACGTAGTCGTCAGCAATGATGACTAAGTTTTCTGGTGTGATTAGTTTGTGTGACACAATGTTTCAGCGTTTTGGAGTAGAAGAGGTTGCGCAGCGGAGAGCTCCAGCAGTAGATTCTAC
>UYYA01000592.1:0-44830 GCA_900624975.1 Angiostrongylus costaricensis | reverse complement strand
GCGTCTGGCCGAGTGAGTTGCTATCAACTTGACCTTTCCAGGCTCTGAAGAAGGCGAAATCCGCCGAAACGTCAGCTTAACCGTGAACAGAGAATAATAACACCTCGCGTTTGCTCAACAAAAATACGAAAAAAATTACTTGATCAATGCCGAGGTTAATAGAAAGTCGGTCGTAGCAGTTTCTACTTATGTAGTTTTGAATTATTCGGTGCATTTTGCTGAGCAAAAGTTATAAAAACGGATAGATGAGAGGTTTAACAGTCTACGACGCCTAATTTCACTTGTACATCGAATGGTGTGTGCCTAATTTTCCGCTGTGCTTACTATGACACCTATGGATTTCACATTGGCCATACGGCAGCTTTTAGTTTGCTTCACCCATTTTATTGTGATTTCCATCCCATAAATCTATTTGCAGCTAAAAAAGAAGGTGCGGGTAGCACAATGGTGATATCCGTCATCACGAGCATGGTTCCAGTTCGATTCCGCTCCAGGCCAACCAAACCTCTCATCCCTCCGAAGTCGAGAAATTGGTACTGGACTTGCCTGTGAAAGAAATCACTCTCTGCAATCCAACTGAGAACGCTCCAGCCCGGCCATCTCAGGTCTCCAGGAAGAATTGCTCAACCAGAATCCTGCGCCATCACTTAGTTCGCAACCGTCTCTATGATCGCTTGCGCAGTTGAGTAAATTGTGTTATTCGTCCTAACAGTAGAGATGGGGATTGCATGAGTTCAGGTACAATATACTTGATCTCATGTAAACCATGCGGTGAGTAATACATTGAGGAAACGGGTAGACTACTTTGTTTACGCACAAAAAACATCTAAAGGGGAATAATAAAATTCCACCAAGCACGCCTATACGTATAGGGAACAAAAGCACAATGGCGATGATTTTGAAGTGGCTGTCAGGGTCCTAGCGCATGGAACAAAAGCACCGGCGGGCAAGACTCTCGAAGCGTTTTCGATAAATTTCAAAAGTCCAATGATGGACCGGAAAGACCAGTGCCTCATTATCAAACTTGACATAGCGTCTCTTTTCAAGTGGATTTTTTGACCTGGATTGGTCCCACCCGTCATACCACATGACAACACACTGGTGGTCCCAAACGCTACATCATGTTAAGTAGTTTCAATAAAAATGTCACTCATTTATGTCTTTGATCTTCATTAATACTATTGATATTTCACCGAAATATAAGGCTATTGTTACATGAGATGGGTTCAGACACTGCAAAAGGCGAAGTTACCTAAATGTCAGCCATCGAGCCACAGAAACAACAATAACACTGACAATTTGTACCAACTTCACATTAACTCGACAAAGGGCAATTAGTAAGGATATATGTACATATATCGAGCAAGTCTCCCTTAGGAAACAATAACAGCGCTACAGTGGAGTTAACGTGATAGAAGGCACATGTAGGAATCTAATAACTTCAATGTATTAAGATTATTACGGAAGTAATGTATGTAATCTGCAATAGCGACCGGCACTGTTGTTGGTGGTGGAGAGTTTAACAATTGAAATATGAAAGAAAAACGAAGAAGCAAGAATGTGAAGCCTATAACACTATCCAAGAGAACAGAAATGATGGCCACTGCTTCCACCCGTTCAGTTGTGGGTGTGCCTTTTTCCAGTTTGTGTTTTGTACAGATCCAGATGTTAACATGCAAAGGGGCAACAGAACCTATACCAATGGTTTTTTCATAGCGCAGGTGATAACATTTCACGGGATTGCAAGCATTTTCTAGCCAACTGCAAGGCGAAACATAAGCCAGCTGTTGATGACAGATGTTACTACAGAATTATGGAAGTGAGTCTACAGTAAGGATAAATGAAGTCAATGACAAATATAGTTATCATAAAAGACGTGCATCAATGCAGAAAAATCGTGACTGTTCAAGGGAATAGTTACTACAGGCCACAGTAGGATGCAGTCCGGGCATAACAGAGATGGTCTAAGCTCCAGGAATCCTTTATGTGCTGCAGTGTAGTAACTGCCAAGGACTGGAGGCTTTTTATCGCTATCTTAGCACTTATCGCTTTTCACAGAACATCCTTCTTGTTCACAATAAAGTCCTAAATGCCTAAAATAAAGGGTTCATTCTATCGGTTCGGAGCACAGAAGCAAAAAAAACTGTCCATCAACACTAGACTGAATGCTATCGCAGATACATTGCTTATAATGAGACATTATATTGATACAGCTAACGGCTGAACGTATTGTGAGTATTTTCATTTCCACATTGTCTTTCACATACCAAACATCCTCGTTGTTGCTCTAGACGAGATCGGGATAATCAATCGAGATTCAAACGGTTGCCTTAAACGCCATCTAGACACATTTTCTATAATGTTCGTTAGGAATCAGGTACTAACTGCGATTTCTGTAGTTGTGCAAACTTTCTATCATTCCCTGAAACTGCAGTTTTGAAGCTGTTTATTGATTTCTTCCCTAAAATCATACCTGCCCGAAGGCAATAACTCCTTTAAACAAGCATGTCAGCTCATAGTGAACGTCATTATTTGATTTTGAAGTAAAAGTCAATTTCCTTGCACAGGAGACTAAAACACCAGCGCGAAAACTTCTTGAGGCTTTTTGGATCAATGCCAAAAACCCTATAATGAATAGCAGGGATGAATGTCCCTAGGTCATACGCGACCTGATCCCGTATGTTCGCATCGATTTTTGATGTGGGATGGTGCAGTCGTCAACCACATGCGACTATAATCAGCTGTTCTAAACTTCCTCATTGGAAGTCACAAAAAAGCGGTGGGTTTTTCGAGAAGTTGTTGATCGTGTAATTACCAAAGAGTCTTTCGTCTTTTTGTGTTATTGAAGCGTTTGGCCTAGTAGATTGTATATCAGCATACCCTTCCAGGCTCTGAAGGCGACACTGCCGAAACGTCAGCTAGCGTTGTATTGTATTGTGTTCTTCTACGGAAGTAAATGTATGCTGTTTAAAAACCTCGGAATTGCTGAACAAGAAAACGACACATTTATAAAAATTACCTTACAGAGTTTGAACAAAGCTTCTTCTACTAAGGTATTTAAAGGTTTGAACCAAGTTCTCCGGCTAGCCTACGCCATAGAGAACACCTAATCTCATTGATAAGCTAACACGAAGTTATTATCAAAGATTTACTCGGCTAACGTTCCAAAGTCCTCCCAAATCCGATGGTTTGAGTCGATGGCCCACAATCGGTCGCATTTTTGATGTGGTGTCGTCTTCGTCATATAGAATCTCCATTCGAGCAGTGCTCTACTGAAGAATATTAAACTCGATACTACGACGAAGACACCATATCGAGAGGGCGAAGGACTGTGGACCATCGACTCGGATCATTGGCTTTGAAAAAGGCAAATACGTCGAAACGTCGGCCGAATAAACACACTTGATAACAACCTTGTGTTAGTTTGTCAAGCAAATAAGGTACCCAAGAGTTATTAACCACTGGGTAAGGTATATAAAAATCACTTTCCCACCGATTTAACTGTTCTTCACATTCAACTGTTATGATGGAGTTTTTCATAGAGCTGTGGTAATAATGTTGGTCAGTGCGCGTCAAGACCATGGTTCGACCACGTAGTGAAGCAAGCAAGATCCCTTTCCGCCTTCTGGATATGAAAAGCACTACGAGACTCCTCCCTGAAACAATTTGCTTTCTCAGTTTCACAAAAGCTCGCAACTTCCTCTTATGAAAAGCTGGTAGCGCTTTAGCACGTAATCTTAGGATTGCACAAAGGATGGACTCGACCTGCACTATGCGACCGAGGCCGCTTGCAACTCGGAGGACCTTTGTGAATGATAGATGCAACAAAACACATCGAATGTAAGATGAGCACAACGAGTTATGCCATTTCGTGAAAAGAAATTACTACGGTGGAACATGTTATAGTATGAAATGGACAGATGTAAAAAAAACTTTGAATAAGACTCCACTTAACTGACTACACACTTCCAAGTGCTGAAAGAAGTGCTGAGAGGATGGTGGTTTGATGATGAACTAATGGACATATAGGAAAAGACTACAGTAAAAAAAAAGAATAAAGTTTTTGCTTCGATAAATCTCTGAGGGATGCGCTCTGCATTCGACTTCATCAGGCATCGTTAGAGGTAGCTGAATACATATTAAACCTATTTAAAGACTCATGGTGCACCAAGTCCATGGTATTTTATTCGCTGATAAGTCTGGTACCAGCTTGCCAGCCTCGGAAGAATAATGACTGTAGGCCCGGGACGCAGGCTGAAGCCGACGACAAGTGTGCCTTGCAGGACACCAAGAACCACTATGCTAAAGGCGTCATAGATACTGCAGTACCACCCGATTACTTGACATCTCGTTGGTCATCGATTGACGTACCGGTAAATCTTTCATTCCTCGCTGTAGCCGACAAGAGCAAAACATTGGGTACTGGTCGCTTTAGGGACTCGTAAAACACCATGTCTTTCCTCCAGAGTTTTTATGAAGAGCTCTGATCATCTAGTTGGTGGTCTCGTGTTGTGCGTTTGACATAACGAAGAAATCGGTAAACCAAAGCTTATTCTATATCTCTATAATGTGTACAAATCGTAAAGTCTCCATGCTTTTGAAAAGTTACCATTTCAGCTGAACAACTGATATTTTTG
Organism: Angiostrongylus costaricensis; assembly: GCA_900624975.1. NCBI lineage: Eukaryota > Metazoa > Nematoda > Chromadorea > Rhabditida > Metastrongylidae > Angiostrongylus > Angiostrongylus costaricensis. The sequence continues at coordinate 40,193 of UYYA01000592.1, read as the reverse complement.
ATTATATCCTATGTGTTAATCCCTGACATGCTACAGTAGTCCGTAATAGACGAAAAGTTAGGCGTTGTCTCACGCAGCAGCCACGCAAAATTGAGCATAGCACGTCATATGAGAAACTTCCTCAGTTAGTAGAAATCCTGGCTGTCATTATACCAATAGCACTGCTGCTATGCACTCCAAAGTGCTTTTAAGGATTGGTATCATACACCTGCTTTTAGGAATTTCTTTGTCCGCGATATTACGGCAGAACAGTCACGGGTAATCTCAGAAAGTTATAACTATTTTTTCGAAAGGTATTCACTTGCCAATATATGACACCAAGATAGTTACTGATGACAGCAGCACCTGTGTTAGATTTTTTAGGAGTTTGACGAAACTCATTACAAGAATAAAGAGCCATTGCAAAATCTTTAATGCGTCGTAAGTTCTAAATTATAAGTAAACGATGCCGATGCACAGTTCGAAACGTAGAAGATCCAATGTGTCATGTGTTTCAACAAAAAACGGTTGGAAACGGGGCTGTGATGAACTCAGTTCCATCCGGTGTCACGCTGACTGTTGAAAAGCTCAAACGAGAAAAACCTTGACTTGTTGAAACCTAATACCTTCTCGAAATATTAAGGTAACACGAGGTTGATGAAAACGTTTATTCCGCTAACGCTCCAAAAATGAAACTTATATTATTGGCAATATAGACGAATGTAAACGTCAGTGATAACTTTTGTGACCATCACCACGATGATAGGTGGCTCGCAATTGGGCGCTCTTTTACTTTATTACTTGCCAAACGAGACGATGCAAATGGCTGGGATGGAGAGGTATCGAATGCATTGCCATGCTTCTGTTCTTACCTACTAAACTGTTTATTAATAGAAAAATTATTCAATCATGCTATCCTAAGTTTTCTTGCTGTGACCCTCTTACGCTTTGACTAGCACGAAAATAAAACCCTCTATGTGGATTAATTAAAACCTAGGAGTTGCCCTTGCACTTTGAGAATGTTCCATTTCAAAGCTGCAATGAAAACGGAAGCTCTGTTTTAAAAACTCGGTTGTTCATGCTGGGAACTGCTGAAACGAGGGAACTGTGACCTAAAAGAACACACATCTATACGATATAATCGATGCCTCTGTGCAACAGGCTCAGAAAACTTCAATAAAAACATGAGGTGGAAGAGGTCTTCGAAGGAACCCCATCGATGAACGAGGTCGTTGTTCACAATGCCCACGATTGTTCGAAAAGCAGAGCAGGTATGTCTTTCTTCAATTTCACTAACCATTACCTACAAAAAACGCTTTTCTTCAGCATTCTTTAGTCCAAAGTTCAATTCACTTATTTGCATTCAATACTTCTAAGTTTATAGTAGCGTTAGACAGTTATCTAGGCTTATGTTCTTGGAAAATCATGCGAGTGCAGCACTTTTTTTTTCAGGATTACGTTTATTGTTCTAATCCACCAAGATTCGTTTTCTAATGCCCTCAATAAAACCTGCCATGTTGTTCACAACCCGTCATAGGAAATAATCGGCTAGGTTTGCACTCAGAACGGTCTTGAACATCCTCACTGGGTGTTTTCCATGTCGGCAGCAGCTCCTGTCATTGTCTTTCATTCCAGATCATTTGTATGGGATTGGCGAATCTCTCCTCATCCTCGGTGACTCTGTTGGAGAAACCAGCCTTCTGCTCTACGTTGCAATTCTAACAGAATCAAACAAGTTAATCACATAATAGATTATTTCTTCGCTTTCCTTTGTAGATTTGTCAAATGTGAAAATTGACGAAAATGTCGTTTTAGTTAACGGGTGGTCATAGCAATAACAACTGCCCGGTATAAAAGAGCACTGCCAGGTGAGAATGCCTCATTCGTGTGGTGTTCACTGAAGAGGATCCCATCTCGATACGACAACGAAGACGCCACGTCGACATCGCGAACAACTGTAAGCCACCGACACGGATCATCGGCTCCGATGAAGACAAAGATGTCAAGACGTTAGCCGAAATATGCCCATTTATCAACCACGTGTAAGCTCGACAGCTTGTAAATGTAGTTATTCAATAATTTGTTTATCGCTCTTAGTGGTTTTGCGTGATATACACGAAACAAAAACTATTCAAAAAATCCCATTCCTTTAAATGATGTGGGTTCTAATTTTTCCTTCATTCTCCTCACAAAGGCTTCCAAACAGAAACGAGTGCATTCCAAAAGCATTAGTTAACATTTCCAGCGATGTAGTTCATGGTCAGATGACGCCTCCATGATTTAATCGCAGAACTTCTAGAACTATATTACTTCACCTAGTCCCATTTTTCGTTTCGCTGATGAGGTTGTCAAGGATAAACGATGTACTTGAAATCGAGTATGTCCTCCTATTACCATGAGAAAATTGAATAATGGAACTTGGCAAACCGTGAGCAGGCTAAGACTCTATTCCATAACACCCCTTTTTCATGAAAGGCGAATTGCTTTTCCTAGATTCTATCTTCGCGAAAGAGATATTCCCATGTCATTGTCCAGATGCACATTGTTTTTAAATGCTGTTTTTTTGTGAAACGTTCTATGCTCCAACAAAATAATTTGTGTTACAAATAGGCTTCACAGGAAATACACAGGATTACCGACGTATTTAAGATGTTAGGCCGTCTCTGAGTTCAGTGTATTAGCTGTACGAGTGATAGAAGCCGTCTAGTTCAGCAGGTGAGGCGGGCGTCGAGAAATGGCGAGTCTCTTAGTTGATCGCTGGCTTTCTCAGCGCTTCATCCATGCCTCATGCTGTTTTTTAGGTTTTTTACAAAATTCTCTTGTTGCCTTTCTAATTTCCTCGTTCTCTGAACAATTTCGATACACGTAAAACCTTGTGACAAGAGAGTTTTTCGTTTCTTTCTTTTTTCGCTCTCTCTATTCGCTAACTATTCTGCACGCTCCCTTGCTAGATTAAATCTCAAAGTATTTTATCTGCTTCAAATCTTAAGAATATGCCAATTTTCCAAAACTATTGCTCAGCAACGATTCCTTATCAGCGCGTATATTTTTCCATTTTAACTCAACGATATAATATGACTGATATAATATCAAAGCAAGTGTCGTTCACGCAGCACTGCTTTGAACGACGCCGACGGTCTAATCATTCGATCGGACGTAATGTTTGTATTGCTTAAGTATATATCGATACAGGTGAAATAGAACTCTGAGGACGATTGGTTGTGATCGAACTTGGAAGTTTGCGTCACTATTTCTACTTCTTTCACATTCTTTAAGCTGAATATTTTCATACACTAGGCTCTGCTACTAGAGTTTCTGCCTCATTCTAAATAGATCCAGCTATTAATTAGACTATAGCTGGAATGCTTGGCAACGTAGTACTAGTGAAAAACAGCGGTCGAATCTTCTTTGAGAAAGGTCTAGATCATCCATTGACAGACTAGTCTATGACGTTTATTTAATAACTGGTCATTTTTAGTGAATCGTGAACAGTGGAGCCGCTGAAGTAACCCACAGTTGATAATCACTTTAATGTGTTCATAATATCAAGACGCGCATCAGTAGCTCACGATGACCTTCGACGATGAACCGAAACTGTCTCATTAGCACTTAGTTGGAAGGTTACTGATTACTGAAGCACTCAACATTAACATTTTAGCAATCGTTCGTCCTTTGAAGTACCAAACAAATAGAATCAGTGAGCGAGTGTCGCTTATATCAGAAGAACAAGGAGACTACTGTCGTAAGCTCTGCTATCTACATCGTTCATCTATTTGTTTATATTGCTTATTCTCAAGGCATTTGTGGCGCAGTGGTCAGAGGTGCTCTGCAGTAGACATTGCATCGGTGGTCCGTTAGATCTCATGCGTAATGCTCACCAGGCATTCCATCACCCCGTAGTCAGCAAACTGGTACCGGATCAGTTTGGTTGAATAAAAACACTGCCTTGATACATCATTGAGCCAAACAGTTGTACAGGGCAAATGTGCATTCGCTCACATCTACGATGCTCGATGAAGTCGAATTTATGCCACATCCCTCAGTGATTGATTAACACCGAAAACTTTCTTCTTTATCTCCTATTACCTTTCCTCAGTACTTACTATATTTTAGTCGTTGCTTTACATTCATTGTGCTTCGCACAAGGATAAATAGAAAATTTGCTGGCGGCCGCTCTGGACTCTAGGATCAACGGGACAATGATACTTCGCACGATGTTTTACACCAACGGTCCACGAAAGCTTTCGGGTTTTAGGGTAGGTTCAGCTGCGAATTGAGGATTCTGCGCTTTTGATTAATTTCGTCCTATCCCATTCTTCATCAGTTGTGTGGTCGACCGTTGAGCACCTGGAAGAATTGTTCTCGATTTTTTTCTCAGACCAGTCTTGAATAGTTTTCCCGACCAGTGGCTAGGTGGAGTCAACTATAAAAAGATCAGTATCGCTGATTTGCCATCTCCACACTTCTTTATTTAGTGTTTTAACGAGGTCCCATGACTGGTTTAAAAGAGGGATTTACAACGAAAAATTTCACAGTGCATTTATAGCTAATAATAAGCATTAATCAATGTCAAGGTTAAGAAAAATCCGGTCCTGTGAACCATGACTGCTAACAGGAGATTGCTTGTCAATATGACCTTTGCAGGGAGAGAGGAATGCGAAAGCGCCGAAACATCAGCTATTGTGTGCAAATAAAAGCTATAATAGCAAGCTCGTGTTTGTTTATTGAAAAAAAAAACACCAACATCTTAAACTGTAGTACTTCAATCAACCATTGCGAAATGTATCTTTAATTAAAGGGGGGAGCTGCTCGATAAAAGAAAACTAGAAGATTGATACCAGTGACTACGGTGCATTTCATTTCGCAGCTCATCAGTTCCATCTGCAAGAGGCCAAGATGAGAAACAACTATGAATCGTTGTAGCAACTAGGTGATTCCTATAATTTTTCACTACAGTCGAACAAATTACTAAAACTTGTAAGGTTTATACACATTCATGATAGAGTTCAACATCATTGCTGGTGATAAAACATCCCAGATCCCTATTCGGTGTTAAGATCAGCCGTCAAAATCAAGACGAACGACAGAGAACAACCTATGTATTTATATATTTGTATGCTATCAGCCCTGATGAACGAAGATGACATCATCAAAATTTTTCCCTATGCTATGGAATTAACCATAAAAAGTTTCTACACCGACCTTTCCCGTTCCACGATCCCCACCTTAAACGGTAAAATCGCCGCTGGAGAAGCTACCTGCAATTCTTTCGTCAGAGGCTTGAGGACGTCGCGAACGGCCATCCTGCCCGAGAACGGTGACCGAAGGGATCTTCATAACTGTCGTCCCATGTGCTCGTTAAACGTACTCTACAAGTTCCTCACGAAGATTATCCTGTCGCGAATATCAGTGAAATTGGTTGAGGTGCAACCAGCAGGGTTTCGACAACGATTTTGCTGCCTGGACCACATCCAAACTTTGTCTAGGCTCACTGAAGTTTGTTAGTAATACTACTTGCTCCTAGTCCTAGCTTTTTTCAACTTTGAATAAGCGGTTGACAGTGACGAAACGAATGCAACCCTATCAGCATTCGCCGAGCAAAGAGTAGATCCATCCTGCATAATAACTCTGCATGAATCTCATCGAAAATGCACTACGAAAATACAGATTTTCCATCGACCTCTCACAATGCACATAGGAAAGGGGTTCGATAAAACGTCACAATAACGCCAAAACCTCTAGCGCTGCACCGCAGTGGATAATGAAACCACTTGGTTGAGATGAGAAAGCCATACGTATTGATGAAAAATTCCTACCAAATCTTCGTTTCTCCAGCGACATTGTTATTATCTCAAGAAGTAACAATGAAGCGGAGACTATGATCGATGAGTTCAACGAAAGGGAAAAAAAGACGGGATTACGAACAAGTCACAAGAAGACCCATTCATGAAAAACCCATGGTGCGAGGGCGACAAGATCAAACTGGGTGGTTCTCTGATCGCAGAAACCGGCAAATAGGTACACGTTGGGCGTTCAATGAGCATGGGAAACAACATGAAGGAAAATTAGACATGAGAAGGACAGCAGCTTAGGCTGTGTTCGAGCCTTTCAAAGCAGCCAATGAGAAACTGAAGGACCCGAAAATCCGTGCTTACCTTTTTCATTCGATAGGCCTTTCAACACTCTGTTATGCAGCAGAGACCTTTGCAGTTACTTTAACAATGTCAATAAAATCGCGCACTACTCACACAGCGATTGAACGATGTCCTGTGGAATATAACCGGCACACCCACCATGTAGGCGGATTGCGAATCTCTGAACTTCGTAATCTATCTCATCTTCGAGACCCAGGAAAAGGCGCATTGATAGCGAAGTATAGAAGGGCCGGTCATGTAATGAGAAGAACGGACGACAGATGGATGAAAAGAACTTTAGAGGCGACTGACTACACGAGGATGCAGGCGTCGCCTAGGACAGCGACCTGCGCGTTGAGCGGACCTGTTCGTAACTAAAGTCCAAACAGCTGTATTCCCATCTGCAATTGGTTTTCAGATCACAGTGTGGACTCGCAACTACAGCCATACTCGAGTAAAGCCGCCACCATGGGCGACGATTGCGGGAGAAGGAAACGAATGGGAAATGTGCTGGCGTTCACACAACTCGTGAAGACGGACCGTTCAAGTATCCAAGTAGATAAGTAAATATCTGTGTCTTGGAGAGTTATAAAGATAAGAGAATGTCATAGAAATAGTAGAGTTGTCAGGGTTAGAAAGTTACAGTGTAGGGGTAAATCATAAGATGTTCGGCGTTGATCAACACCTTTAGGGATGCGTTACTTATTCGACTTCATTGATATCGTAGAGGTTATTTAATTTAAACATGACCTATACAGTGGCTTGCGGCAACCTACTGACGCACCTATCCAACTTTTTCTATCCTCCTAGACAAGATTTCTTCTAAATTTGGGGGCTCCGGAAAAATGAAGAGCTAGGTTAATTCAGGAAGCGGGATCGAACCAGCGAACGATCCTGCATGTATAGCAATCTACTTCTGACAGATTCCTTGCACGAGTACTAAATTTTTAAATAGAGCGCTTATAAAAGGGCTCATCAACGTGAGATTCAGTAACTTCGGAAAAACAACCACTCATAATATCCTCTCTTTTGAACTAGTTTAAAATCCTGTAATAACCAGTGGCATTAAATAAAGGATAAAGGATAAAGGTCTCGGCGTTGATCAATCCCTGAAGGATGCGCCATGCATTCGGCTTCATTACGCCTTGTTTGGAGGTAATTGAATGCATATCTGGCTTTTACAATGAGAGGCGGTTGCCTACTGATGTATCAAGCCAGCGCTATTATCCTCCCAGATAAGTCTGGTATCAATTTTTCCACCCCGGAGAGATGGAAGGCTTCGTGGGTCAGGGGCGCGGTGGTCGTTCCCACGCGTGTGATGCAGGGCGCCTCCGACCACTACGCCGCACGTCCCTCTTCCACTGATATTATATTCGATAATTTAAAATTTTCGTCGCGATACTCAACTCGGGAACAATTCGTCAGAAAACAATGAAATATAATAATTTCAGGCAACCATGCGGTCACATACCCTAACGATTTGTGGTGAGTTGAAGCTTTATCAGTTATGTATTAGAACACAACAACCTTCAAAAAAAACAATCAATCAATATTTTGCTATAAAATACTTAATACTTTTTTTGGGGACCCTATTTTTCGTTATAATGTATAGATATATGACAGATTTGCAGTAGTGATGAAAAAAGATCATTGAAGCGCTAAGGATTGACAAAGTGCGATAAAGTGAAGCACTCAACCATTTTTTAAATATCGTAAACCAATCGCAGTTTTACATGCAAGATCGCTTGTCATTATAAGGAATGGGGCAGAAGTAAAGATTTTTACTAGTATTCAATACCAAAAGTGAATTCACTGCGATGGCAGTCGAGTACTTACCACTACAGTGCAAACAATAATATTGTCATATGCTAGGTATGTTTCAATCCATACGCTACTCGACAATTTTCTTGAGGACCACATTATTACCATACTTTAAACTTAATAGCCTAACAACGGATTATAGACCTAGGCTTATCCATATGACTGGACTTAAGGTCAGGTTGCGCCTACGTTCCTCACTACAGCTCGACGAAAGTCTTTGGCGATAAAGGGCCGGCAATCGCAGGACCAGAATAAGTCCTGAATTCAAAAAATAGACCACTTCATATAGAAATTTCCTAGTGTTGGAGACTTAAAGAATGTGGTAAAACAAAGAAGTGCATCAGCAAAGAGAATCGAAGAAACACAATGTGTATTAGTGCCAATCCAACAGCTGAACTGAACTTGACGAAAGTTTGATAATCCTCGTTCTGATTCAAGAAAAACGAAATCCTCTGTGTACGCAAGTAGTCAACTGTAAATGGATAAATAGTTGTAATCATGTATTTTCCTTTCATTAGCTTACACGAGATTGACAAACACTTTTTATTCGGCTAACGTTTAGTGGTTTTCTTCATCAGAACCAATGATCCGTTAAAGGAAAGGGTTGAAGGGAAGTCGGTTTTCAAATATACGTTGTCATCCTTGTAGCTGGAGCACGCTTCCATAACAGTCATTCTTATCCACATCGCTCCTGAGGCACGACATTTCTTATGGTTTGGCAGTGTGACAGACGATTCTTGTTAAAGCATGTTTCAAAGAAACAAAGGAAAGGCTTGGATGAGAAAAAAAAACATAAAACTAAGAGAACTTGTTCACTGCAGTTTCATTGACATTGGTACTATCGTAGTTTATTTTCGAGCTTGACCTTTTTGAAGCATCTAGGACACTGAAAATGTTTGCAACTGAACAGTTCTGTTGATGAGGAAATCCTCAGCAAGCGATCAGCGCTATGCTTCTTTGAAATTGTTCGTTACGAAGTTTCAACACTAAATTCTACAACACTTCATTACTTACTACTAATTCTCTTTCCTCACTTGTGCGTTCTTACTCTTAACAAGGAAAAAAGGTATCTCGAAGATGTGCAGAAGATTTCTTATCTCTGCGGTCGAGAAAGAATCCAGTATTTCATCCTGATATCCGCGTTATTCTATCGTTGTCACAAAAACCCGGCAAGACAAAAGCATTTCCCACCGAAACAGGAGCTTTAAATTTCCGAAAAGTTGTTCCTTAACTGTCCTCTTTCGTTGTACTTGTCAACTTTTTTTATTCTTGAATGTCTGGTGTTCGTTTCAAACTTATTTATTCGTTCTTAAGACTTCTATTGTTGAGGATAACGACTATTGCTGAGCTTGCCCTTTTGGTTTTGACCCATGTAAATCGATAATTTCGATAATTTCAAGTGTGTCAGTTATCTTAAACTGCCATTGCTTCTCATCTACTAAGAAATCTATCTTCCACGGATGGGAATGACATTAGAGCAAATTCACCACAAAAGGCTGCTGGACAAAAACCCGGACTCTTTTAGAAGAGGTAAGAAGCTTCCATTATTGTTTCTACTTACAAAATTAACCCTCTATATTTGAACTATAAAAACGAATGTATTTATATAATCTTATGAACCTATCTTGTTTAGCTGATGCGAGGTTGGTATAAATCATACTTGTCGCATTGCTGTTGGTGTTGTTGGTCGATGGCTGACGTTTCGGGGATTTCGCCTTCCTTAGAGCCGTGCTATAACAAGTGAGAGTCCATGGGATCCACAACATCAACGAGAGCGACAGCTTATAACAATCTCCCATCAGCTCAACAAGATCAGCATGTAAGGTGTCGTATAAATAAATGTATCAAGTATTTCTACCGAGGTTCAAAGAAAGTCGGTCTTTTGAATTATGGCAATGAATCACTGATATTTTTGGTGCAGTGATCATTTCAATTCTCCATAGCAAAATATTTATAGGCGGAAAACTGAGGCTTTCAGTTTTATTGTATCCTTTATTGTACTTTAAGCAGAATCACCGTGCAACAGTGCGTAGCGCATTGCAATGAGTAAACATTTGCAGATGCGTTGTAAATAGTTCGAGTCAAGTGCTCAGCTGATCAAACCTTCTTCCCTCTTCGCTTACAATCCTCATCAAGGGCTCTCCTCAGAATCACAAGGCACTCATTTAACAATTGAATGGACCGGCCTAAAGTTGTCGTACACCCCGAGTCTGCATGTCCTCATTCGGTGAATTTAGAGGAAATCGAGGAGTAGGGTTGAAGAGTGCCCGCTTGGATTAAGCAAAAATATCAAGTAAGCAATTTAATAAAAACTGAAAGAATGGTTGGACGTCACATAACAAATTCCTATCGGCTCAGCGAGAATGTAGAAACTTAGTGATAGAAGTTGCTCTTACTGAAAAATAAACCATCAAAACTGGGCAGTTAATTCTCTTGTTAAATTTTTCTTAGCTTAATTTAATACCTACTTTTTAATTGCTTATTTGTTTCTACCAAATTACAGTGCAGTAGAAACACTCATACAGAATAGTGTGTTAAAAAAAGAACGGCTGGAGATGTAGAAAATTGGCAGGGTAGCAACTTAAAAAAACAGAAATCAGAATCCAGTCGGAATATACTGAGCAATTTATGAGGGCTTATTGACAGCGACTCATTAGGGCCATAAGAGAGCGCCCTAAACAGAGAATATCTGTAGATTTCAGATTTTGCTCAGCGACTCTGAAAATCTCAGGCTTCAGTTGCTCAGTGGGTAATATATTCAGGCAAACATTTGTTCCGATATTCGAGTGAGATATGAAATGGTGCTTAGACCACATCAAAATTATTACGAGGCTTATGTGACATGGTGTCAGCATTCTCTACACAACCATATTATGGACCTCTACTATGAGGAAAGAGATCGAGTAATAAATGCTCTGCTGGAGTCTTGCATGACTGCTGAAGACGAGCAGCCCAGATATTCACGCTAAAAAATTAGACTAAAGAATGCGGGAAGTGCAGTGGGTAAAGGCTTTGCAAGGTAAGTAATGTCGCTGGTTCGAGCCGTCGCTGGACTGAACGCGTGACCGTTCCTCCTGGAGCGAGAAATCGATTGTTGTTTAGAAAAGGCTTCCTTTGATCCACAAGGGCAGGCAGCTGGTGATGGTAGAAACCTGGAGATGCCTTAATAGAGCTATAAGATATTACCCATGAATATATTACCCACTTCACGAAGAACGGATTGGTTTCGCATGCCCCATTCACGCTCAACAAAACAAATATCTCTGAATGCTCCAGTTATATCTATCTAGTGATAAGATAGTGATACCGAGGTTCAAGGAAAGTCGGTTTCGAAATATTACTACGCTTTGTGCTAGCTGATAACAACACCGACTTCTGCACGATGTGCGCAATGATGTATGTCCGGAAGAAAAAGAAATTGTTATCACCGGACATTATCATTATATCGACCATCAGCATCGTGTATAAAAGGGCATCACTGAGTGAGGATGCCTCATGCGAGGAGATGGCCCACTGAGGAAGACCTGACTCGACACGAAGGCGAAGCTGCCATGTCGAGACGAATAACAAGCGAGGACCATCGACTCGGATCATCGGCTCTGAGGAGGACGAAGACGTCGGAACGTTAACCGAAAATAAACATCATTATCAACCTCGTGTAAGCTCATCAAAGAAAGAATACATATATCTATCTAGGTCGGAAAATCAATATGATGAACGACCTAGCTCCAGGGCTGAACAGAGGGAAACGAGCGGCTTGCAGAGCTTTCAAGAGCATCGAGGATGTAGTGAAGAGGACAAAAAACACCCAACTCCATGCCTACCTTTTCGACTCAACGGTACTTCCTGCTCTAACGCATGCGTCAGAAACCTGGTCGATGCGTAAGCGGGATGAAAGATCACTCAGTGTTGTCGAACGCACAGTCAAAAGGACGATGCTAGGAGTAACCTGTTCCACACAAGTAAGGGATGGGATCCGAAGCTCTGATCTGCGTCAGCGATCAAAAATCAAAGATGCCGTTCTGTATGCCCAAATAGTCGAAGATAAGGTGGACCGAACACGTATTGCGTATGAAGACAACCGATGGACAAGAGCCGTTAGTGTCTGGATTCCTCGGGATGTGGAACGTACTGCAGGAAGACGACCGACCCGATGGTCAGAGTTTTTCACGAAAAGCCTAAAAGAAAGATATAATGCTTGACGTGTCCCTAGAGCGAGCAGAACCCACTGGGCTACACTTGCACTCGACAGCAAAAATTAGAACTACTGGCCCTGGCTGGAGTCACTCGACGATCAACTGGGTGACAGGTGATGCAGGTGATACAGATGACTTGACTATCGGAGTTCTACGAGGTGTGCTATAAGGGAATCAGGGTTTATGCTTAGTCATTTGATCTGTGGCTTCTTAGATACATCCGAACTGGCTCATGCTGCTCTCGTCCTTCAAATCGTTCTCTATACATGAGGAACCGCAGATTCACATAGGTTGTTCTCTAGTAAATAAACTGGCTCTTCATGAATCAGATTTTTCTTCAATTCAACCACAGGGCTACCCCTTTCACCTCTGCGCTGAAATCTTTGAGCATTGTCACTGCTCATGACGCAAAATGAAGACTTGATGGGAAATTGCCAGCAATCATATTTGCGTGTGACCACTTCGTTTCAGTCATGCGATTTCATTACCCACTGCCATACCGCGACCAACAGCTCTCGCAAACGAAAGCACACTTATAGAACAAGAGACGATCCGTTTTGGACCCGTTTATTTAGTGGAATGGTAGTGGGTCGATGGATAGGCTGCAATTACAATAGCCGTCTTTTTTCACGAACGATGTGTCTACTTAGAGTTGAACCTGAGCTAATTTAATGGCACCTATTTCGATGCTATTAAAGGCAGTAGACAGGAGTCAGGACTTGAGCAGATGATATTCCGGAATGACTTCCACGATCCTTGCTACCGTCATAATGCGAATTATGCAACAAAATCGCTATCGAAAACCTGTTTCTTCAGCAGACTGAGCTTCGAAATTTCTTCATATGTTAGTAGAATAATTTTGGTGAGAAAGATGTAGATCAGGCTCAGCAAAACAAACTGAGCGAGATCCCATCGGCTATCTTTCTTGGAAAAGACGACCGTGTGCTAGGACCGACACGCAAAACCTACTCAGTTCGCCTCGCTCACTCGATAAACAGTACTATCACACCTTTGCTATAACCCTCCCAGTTTAATTACGCTCCATAACCATTGTAGTGCGGTTAGCTCTTTCTTATGAGAGTCATAACTGAGACTTCGAATAGAAATGTCGAGTCGATCTCATTTCATCTTATCCTGCTGTGGAATGGATTCACGCTGGATGTCAGAGTTCGGCACTGAGAAAAATTTCAACTACAATAAGTGTGTAAACCATTGGGAGGGATAAGCATAACTCTCGAAAATAACAAAATGCATCAAATTTTTACGATTAAAAATTCAAAAAATGTTAGTCATTTTCATAAAGTTCCACGACCGTCACGACTCATCGAAGGAAATTTGTTCTTAGCAACAATTAATAGGCATAACGCAATGCTTAGAGGCGCAGTGGTCAGAGGCCCCCTGCAACACACACGTGGAATCGATCCTCGCGCCCATGGTACACCGAGCCTTCCATCCCACCGGGGTCATCAAATTGGTACCAAACTTGTCTGGGAGGATAACACCACTGGCTCAATACATCGGTAGGCCACGGCGACTCATTGTGAAGGCCAGATATGCACCAACGATACTTAATGAAGTCGAATGCATGACACATCCCTCAGGGATTGATCAACGCCGAGAGCTTTATCTTTGATCCTTTCAATGCAGTGCTTTAATACATCCTTTGCGGTCCAGCGATGTTTAAAAAAACTCTTTGCACAGTAGTTCCATCCACCAGTGGTTCTAATATAGTGGCAAATTTTAATTGTTTTTATCAATTTGATAAACCAGTCCTATGTTTAATTCACTGGGGTTTTTGTATGAAATTTCACACCATAGTCTAATGAATTTTATAATCCCTCTTGCTCATTCCTCCTAAGTTTCATTAGAAGGGTCGAATAAGACAGAACTCGCTTCGGTCTTAATAATTTTATGACAACGGACCTTCTGCTACTTCAATCTATTACTACCATTTTCAAATGAAATCCAGATATCAAAATGCTTACTTTTTATTTACTGCCTACTACAATTTTCACGGCAGGGTATTAGGCGAAGTCAACCACAGCGATGCTGAGATATTCGCAAAACTTGAGACTCCGACCAAATTGAACCACGATTTGCCTTTCTAGGGGCTCGCGCATTACACACTGCACCACGGAAGCCCTTTCTCTGCGTTCCTGTCAATTAGTCGTGGTTCGGTCTGGCCCGGGTCGAAGGTTTGCGAATATCTCAACATCGTTGTGGAAATCCAGACGTTTTTTCGTTGTTTTTTGGAAATTACAAAGACCACCACCCATAATGCGCCATTTTGCTTTTCATAATTAGTGGATTTAACGAGAAAGTCCAACTGTTCTAAAGCTTGATAACAATACGGTAATCCGAAATAACTCTCATCGATACTTCTGTGGTGAGACCGGTACAAGAGAAATTTGTGAGCTTTAACGTATTCAAATCAAATATGATAGATATCTCTGAATTCCATTGCGCTTAGCTTCTTTAGCGTTCTGTTATGAAGGAAAAGACTAGATGTTCAGGTAGTGGTGGATATGAACGACGCCTAGTGGAGCTTCCCCCTCCTAATCTCTCTAGCTTATGGTTTAGTGAGCAAAAGATGGATTTCACACGATTTCAGAGAAAAACATACCCAACAGATCTCGAATAAATCACTAAAAAAATCCAATGGTAATAGCGAACTCTACATAGAATTACATATCATGTAGTAGAACAAAAAGCCGAAAACCTATATAAGGATGAAGTGTAAGAATGAAGTGTTCAGAGTTGAACAATCGCTTAGGAATGTACCCTACATTCGAATTCATCAAGCACCGAGGGGTGACTGAATTCATATCTAGCCTGTACTATAACTTACGTTACCTACTAATCCACAAAGTCAATACTGCCATCCCCTCAGAAAATCGGGTACCTATTTTTCAACCACAGAGGTATGGAAGACTTGCTGAGCTTGGGGCACCAGATCTAACTAAAGACCACATGTGTATTGCAGAGCAGCTCTTATCACTACGCTACACATTCCTACAAAAACTTATGATGACAAAGAATTTGGAGAATCTAACTAATTAAACACTTTGCTTAGAACAGTACATACCTATTTATTAACGCAGTCTCTATACAACTCATTCATTTCAATGTGCATTTGGCCAAAAATAATTTGGTTGTCTAACTTGGAATAAAACGAAGGACAAAGCTGTCGGCGTTGATCAATCTTTGAGGGATGCGCCATGCATTCGATTTCACCATACGTGCCCTTTACAATGACACGCGGTGGCTTACCGATGTATCGAGCCAGTGCTGCCATACTCCCAAATAAATCTCGCACCAATTTGTGGACCTCTGAGGGATGGAAGGCATGGTGAGCCTGCGGCGTAGGGATCAATTCCACATGTATTTCAGGGTGCCCTTGACCACTGCGCTACACGCGCCCGCTTCTCTAACTTTAGGTACACATCTTTCAGCTCATATTGAGCTTTGTGAGCAAATAAATACCATTAGCCTACGGCGGAGAACGAACGCGCCATTGTCCTTTCCAGGGGGTAACGCGTTCACCACACACCATGCGAGTCCTTCGTTTCGCCTGTCAGCTAGTTCTATCGACCACTTGCCACCAGCAATCACCCGACACTGGGATTGATCTAGAAGGCCTAAAACGGCATTGAACTCAGATAAGCTGAGGCTATAGTTATAATCACAATTTTAACTTATTATTTGCTGCCTACTCTTTTTAATGGCAGGGTATACGCGTTTTAATGGCGCGCTACTCCCCGGAAAGGAAAATAACGCGTTCATTCCCCACTGCAGACACCTGCTGTCCAGAGTTTTGCAAATATCTCAGCATCGTTGAAGTTATATTTCGCAATATATACCCTGCTATTAAATAGAGTAGGCAGTAAATAATAAGTTTAAATACCATTAGTATTCCCAGACCTTTCGCAACAAAGTATAAGCTTTCTTCCTCATATTTTTAGATGCCATATATCCTTCTTTTATTATGTGCAATTTAGTACTCTTTTCATTCATTGATTGCATTCCTTACACCTCGGATGAGATCTTCGGACTTGCGCGTCTGTTTGGATACAACGCTTAATGCGCGGCACTATGCTTTCTTCATGAAACTCGTTGAATGTTGGTCGAGGTGATCGTGTGTCTAGAATCCTACAATAGCTATTACGTTCCCATGGCTACACATGTCTACTCATTGTGCTTTTTAGGTCGACGAAAGCTTCTTCAGACAAGTGCACTTCCAACTTCTCAACTCTGGATTAGTAGCAAACTCTTTTGGTCTGTTACGAGGTCAACACTGCGACCATGAGTGTATTATTAAACTGTGAGTCCAACCATAGTGTATCAGTGTCTTTGATTTCTTTTCTGCTTCAATGAAATCAAACCTAATATTATGGCCTTACAGAAATGTCGAAAATCATCCCTGTTTTTATTTTTTCTTAAAGTTCGCCCTTCAAGCGGCAAAAGAGAAGAACACGCGGGATTTGCCTTAAGGATCCGATTGCCGCAGTGATTGAATTGAATGTGTCTACGAGCTCCTCCAATGCATTAAAAACTTTTTCGTCTCGATGTTCAAAATTTGTGTAATAGTTCCGAAAAATCAAATTTTGTGCAAAATTTAGGTCACGAAAGAATCACCATATTTTTTTTAGGTTTTTCAGCTTTCACGAGGTTGTAATATAGCTGTTATTAGGCTAACGTATCGACGTTTTTGTCTTCTTCAGAGCCGCTGATCCGAGTTGATTTTCCACAGTAGTCCGTCGTCGCGATGTGACTCTGCGTGTAGGCTGAAGAGTACAAGGAAATATATTGATCACTCACATCAAGGCTAAGCGAAAGGCGGTTTAGTAAAATTATTATTCCCGAGAAGAGCTTAGAAAAAATTACATGTGCAATCAGAGCGTAAAACCTCTTCAAAAAGCTTCTAAGGTTCTCAACTTCTACTATGCTTGAGTTATCAAGAAAGTATCTGCAGTCTAATCTGTTTTTAAATTAGATATATTAGCGTCGATTTTGAGAAACATCCAAGTGATAATGTTCCATATAGGAAAAGTGATTGATTAACAGTGATTATAACGATGCTGAGATATACCTTTTTTATTTTCTGCCTACTATAATTTCGCAGCAGGGTACCAAGCGAAATACAACCACAACGTTGCTGAGATATTTGCAAAACTCTGGACCGCAGATGTCTATGGTGGGGAACGAACGCGCTATTACTCCTTTCGGGGGCTGACGCGTTCACCACCATATTATCATGCAGGACCTTCGTGATTTCAGCTACTGCCTCAGCTTAACTGGGTTCAATGCCGATGTGGACCCCCCAGATCAATCCCTTTGACAGCTGATTGCTGTGGCAAAGATCGACAGAACTAGCTGAGAGACAGGCGAAACAAAGGACCCGGATGGTGTGGTGGCAACCGCGTTACTCCCCGGAAAGGACAATAGCGCGTTCGCTCTCCACCATAGACATCTGCGGTCCAGAGTTTTGCAAATATCTCAGCAACGTTGTGGATGCTGAGATAATTGCAAAACTCGGAACCCAGGCCAGATCCGAACCCGCGATTAATCGGAATCGTCATCATCATAGTTGTATTAAGCAAAACCATAATTTCTGTTCTATTTCACATAGTACTCTGCTATGAAAAAATACTGGACAATAAATAAAAAGTTTAGCAGCAGAGATTACTCACCTGTCGAGCCATTAGCTTTTTAAGTATTTTCCTACCTTTTCTCGATCATTTAGTAATGTAGGCTCGACAAAGTGCCATGAGTAGAACTTTTTTGTTTGCCGCTTTTTATAAACTTTTAGGAGGCCCTTATTGAAGTGTGGTTTCCAGTGGCATCACTTGAAAAAGTTTCATTAGAGCCGGAACAGCTACGATGGTGTGCAGAGCAGTCGTTTCGGAAGCAAGTAATTTCGCTTTTGAGTCGCCAAATATTTAACAGCAGATGTCTCACATTTCAAAGCCTTAAAACAATAAGGAATCTTGCCAAAGCACATTCTTCAATAGCTCTTTTATTCAATTCGCTGCCTTAGAACAATTGTCCCTATATACCGCTTGGTTTCCGTGTGGCTTCGGCTGTTACTTAATGTTGGGTTCTTTTACTGAATTAAATGTTACGGCTTTGTCTTGAATCTCAAGCGTGAGGTGCCAGGAAACTTTCATCACAAAGCCACAGACCTTTACGTGACTCGAAAACGTTTTCAGCGTTCGACTAGGATTTTCGCAACTATTAACGACTTAGAGAGGTCTGAGTATGACGTGCAAAACGTTGGTAGTTGCTGAAATGCACGGGACATATATTACTTTTCCCAGTGTTTCCCACTTTCATCCTAGACTGGTAGTCTCAGCAGGGCTGAACACTGCCTTTTCAACAGTTTCTTTTCTACAGATATTCACTCGCATGCAATATTAAATAAGAAATCCCAAGACCGACTTCCCTTCAACCTCGGAATGGATCAGTAATTCCGTTTTTTAAGAGCAAACGAGGTTGGTAGTACAGCACTTGTGAATACAGAATAGCCGATATTTCGGCGATTTTTCCTTCTTCAAAACCTGGAAAGATAAAACTGACATGCAATCTGCTGAGTATATTGCATGTCAGTTTAACGTTTCCAGACGACAATGAAGGATAAAGGATAAGGCTCCCGGCGTTGATCACTCCCTGACGGATGCACTATGCATTTGACTTCATTTAGCATCGTTGGAAGTAATTGAATTCATATCTTTCCTTTACAATAACGTGCGGTGGCCTACAGATGCATAGAGCCAGTGCTGCTATCCTCCCAGACAAGCCTGGTACCAATTTGCTGACCCCGGAAGGAGGAGGGCTTAGTGGGGCTATGGGCGCGAGGATCAATCCCACGTCTATGTTGCAGTGCGCCTCCTACCACTGCGCCACACGCGCCCTCAGACGACGATAATAAATACTTTAATTCTTAACTCTTTTATTTACTGCTTTTTTCTTTTTAATGGCAGGTTATGTTTCGAATTATAACTCGTATGAAATGCTGAGATATTTGCAAAACTCCGGACCACAGGTGTATGCAGTGGAGAACGAACACGCGCTGTTGTCCTTACCGGGGAGCAGCGCACTTCACCACTACACCATCCGGGTCCTTCGCTTTGCATGTCTCTCAGCTAATTCTATCGTGCTTTCGTGGTTGCTATCATCTATCGTGGGTGATTGCTGATGGCAAAAAGATCGGTAAGGACAACAGCGCGTGTTCGTTCTCCACTGCATACACCTGTGGTCCGGAGATTTTGCAAATATCTCAGCATTTCATACGAGTTACTTTAATTCTTTTATCTAATCGGTAAATCTTAGAGCTTGCTAAAAGAGTAGCCTTAGTTGCCGTACTCTGATATACCAAATGTTTTTGTAGTTTGCACTTGCTTTGAAACGCTGCAAGAGAGAATGTAGCAGTACTACTACTAGTAGTAGTGGTGGTAGTAGTAGTAGTAGCAGTAGTAGTGGTAGTAGTAGTAGTAGTAGTAGTAGTAGTAGTAGTAGTAGTAGTAGCGGTGCGCTTTTCTAAGTAGCGAGTTTTCTCATTGCAGCCATCACCTTAAGTTTACTTAATACTTTCTAGTAGATAAAGAAGTGCGGGTTCAACTAAATGTTCTAAACTCCTGGTCGAATAGGCTGAAACATCTGGTGGATTGTGCTACTTCCATATAGACTCTGTTGAGCACAAATAAATTGCTCCCAGATTCGAACCAGCGACTACGTTTTCCGGTAGTTCACATGTTACTCAATGCAACACTGACACCCTAGCTTTGCCTTTTTCTCGACCAGTTTTCTATCTAATGGTGCCACCAGCAATTATCCGTCAAAGGATTGATCTGTTGAGCACAAATCAGCGTTGAACTCATTTAAGTTGAGGCTGCGTGCGAAACCACAATGTAGAACTTTTGTTTGCTTTCTTTCTAATCAATGTTCGTAGCTTTCAACATAAAAGGCACATTACTAGGCACTTTTTTTGCTGCTCTTCTAGAACATCCGGTTTTTTTCACATTTTCTCGCTTCAGAGAGTTATGAATCTGTCATCAGTACCAACTAACCTTTACAAGCCTTTTTACAATCTACCGTCTACAATCAATTTAATCTAATAATTCGAGCCATATTTGTGGAGAATCTCGCACCAAAACTCTTTTTCTACTTCTAAAAGCGGCTTTTCACAGAATTTCTGAAGCTTGAGGGTTACAAGAAAAGAATTTTTCTGCAAGATAAGACTTACCCAAAGTAGATCCAACGCCACGAAATGACTGGAAATGCGTTGGAATAGATTTAGGTATTAATTAGATTACTTACATAGTTTTGAAACATATTGAAAGGATAACTTTCAACGTTGTAGCGCAGTGGTTAGAGAGGACCTACAGGGTACACGGCATCCTTGTTTTGACCTGTCTTGAACAAAGCAGGCTCCCATCTTTGATCGTCAGCAAATTGCTAATAAACTTTTTTGGGAGGATGAAAGCACTCAGTTTGTACATCGGCAGACCTCCGTAAATCATTCCATAGGCAAAACATGCATTCAACTACCTTACCGATGCAACTAATGGGGCCGAATACGTAGCGTATCCCTCAGGGATTGATCACGACAGGAGGCATTGTGGTACCGGCATATGTTGAACGAACCTCATGGCTGGGAACTTATAGCTTGTAACATGTTATGATTTTCTGTTTTAAGTTACTGAAATAATAATCAATAGTTTAGAAGCTGCAGTTTCATACTTGTACACCTATTTATCAACGGGAACTTTTTCTGACATGGTTCCACGCTAAATTTGTGGTAGAATTGCAATACTTTGTCTAGTATATACGAAAAATACTACGTTATGAGGACTAATTCCTGGTGGGAACCCCCATGATTCATTGCTACGTCACGGCTGCCTGGTTCCGTGCGTCTAACTGGTGTAGTGATGGGATTCCTCTGCTCAGCAAGTATTTTCCAAGCTGCGAAAAAATTCAAGATTTTCATTCAGGATTTCTTCAGTTCTGACTTTAATTTGCTCTCGGTATGAGAAGTCGAAGGGGTCCGTGTGGCGCGGTGGTGGGAGACGCGCGGCAACACACACGTAGAATCGATCCCCGCACCTGTAGCTCACCAAGCTTTCCATCCCTCGGAGTCTCGGCAAATTGGTACCCGACTTGTCTAGGAGGATAGCAGCACTGGCTCGATACATCGGTAGGCCACTGCGAGTTGTTGTAAAGGCCAGATATGTATTCAATCACCTCCAAACGATGCTTAATGAAGATGAATTCAAAGCGCCTCCCTCAGCGATTGATCAAAGCCGAGAGCTTCATCCTTTTTATTTCGCGGGAAGTCGACGCTTTGGTTTATTTAGAGTGCAGCACTGCTCTTTTTATCTAGGACTCTCCCCGAGCTGAAATGGCCTATCCTCACGTGGCAACTTCTCAGCATGCAGGACTGTCCTTGGTTGACTGCCAACTAAAATTAGTTTTCATAAGGTGGTAATGCGTCTTAGAGCAGTCGGATTATCATTAGAGGGCGTATAACATAGCGTTGAGAGAAGTCACCAATTAAATGGCGATTATGCTGCGGTCCTCCCAACGGTTTACCGCCTCATCGTGGCTGGGAGGTGTTCCTGGGTGTCGGACTGCGATGTACAGCGGGGGATTCGTCTCCACGGCAAGGTCTCCCAAGCTGAGAAGGAGTCCGGCGTTTCCATCAGGAAGCTAAGCTGAGAGTGAACCAATATGGGGCCATCACCGTCATGGTATCGAAGTCGTATGGTGGCAAATCTCTCTCTGATCCACAAGAGCTGCGACTGCCTCTCGTGGTGAAGTTCTGGAGCAGACTTTGGCCAGACTGACCTTGGGACTCCAGAGAACCCCAATGGCTTAACCAGCAAATCTCCGATAAATGGTGATTGCGTATTCTTTCTTTGATGAGCTTACACGAGGTTGATAATGATGTTTATTTTCGGCTAAATAAAAAATGGTGATTATGCTGAGGCCAGCACAACCAGTGAGCACGTGCTGTTCAAGTGTCAACTATGTTGTGGTAATAACGATGCTTCCTGATTTGTGAAAATAGGCCGATCAAGTACTCATGTGAGCACCATAGCCGGCGCTTCCTTTAGATTTTATTTTTTTATAGCAATCATTGCTTATAAAATCCACTAAAATGACTTTTGTTCGCGAAGTAACACTGTTCTTTGCTCATACAGAAGTTCGAGACAATTTCGTTAGCCCACAGCGATTTCAGTGCAGTAGCACGCTACCAGTGGATGAAACTTTAAAACATAGTTGAACTTTGCAAATTATGTATTGTTCTGCCCTCTCCTCATAAAAACCAGACTGCGACTCCATTTTATGGCAGTAGAAGTTCCAGCAATGTTTCTACTTAATACTTACTTGATACCTGAACGGGCCGTCTTCACTAGTTGTGCGAGCCCCAGCATAATCACCATTTTTCAGTGATTTGCTAGTTAAGCTATTGTGTTTCCCTGGAACCCCGAGGTCAGCCTGGCCGAAGTCTACCCAGGTCATCACCACGACAGGAAGTCACAGCCCTCATGGATCAGAGGGAGATTTGCCAACATGCGACTTTGATACCAGGACGGTGGTGGATCCTAGTATTGGTTTACTCCTAGCTAGGCTTCCTGATAGAAACGCCGGACTCTTTCTCAGCTTGGAAGACTTTGCAGGGGGGACGAATTCCCCGGTGTACATCGCAGCCCGACATCCAGGAACACCCCCCAGCCGCGATGAGGTGGTAAACCGTTGGGAGGTTCCTGGGTTGAATCTGGATTCCATGCACAATTTTTCCACCAGCGAACACTTTTTAATATGAAAAAGGAAGAGGAAGAAAAAAAGAGGAAATTCCGGGAACATTAACTCGCATTGTGACCTCGCTCAACCCTTTATTGCATCGATTTTCAAAATTAAGCGTACCACGATGCACAATTCCCTTCTACATTCAGGCTGAACTCCATCGCCTGTTTCAACATTCCTGACTCCCGGAGTGCTTCTCAAGACTCAGAGGTTCCGGGAAAATGTTTCCGACCGGTTTTATGTTTCACATCGTCTTGTAGGAATCGTCGATGCCAACATCTAAAGATGTAGACTTTTGCGTTTTCGAATCCCTCCGGATTAGCTCGACCTTAGCCACGCCCAGTTCTGCTGAAAATAGAAAAGCTCAAATACGTCAACTGACAGCCACAGCTTTTCCATGTGACAATCAAAACCAGTGTCAACGCTCTGAAAATACTTCTGCTTAATCGAAATGCTCTGATGCCTCACCCGACAATTTTATTTCTATTGCTCTGTTTTCGTTATTTCGTCTGTAATTCGAACAATTTACATCCTCCACACGGCAACCCCTCACTCACATCAGAAGAACAAGAGGACAGTGGTGCAACGCAGAAGACCAATCCATGTAGGTCTTGAATTCATCGTCTTATCTCACTGAGGTCACTGCTGCCTTTCAAAGAAAAAAAAGCCGATCATACAAGCCCTCGATTTTATCCGTTTTTCATGGTACTCGTTATAAAAATATAGCAAAGCGCAACAAAATTTTGAAAACCTCCTTGGAAAACTGTATAGAAGCATGTACGCCTCAATCATCACCTCACTTGAGCCAAATCAAATGCTTCGTTTGAGTAGAGCGGAATGTAATTCTTCGCATTTTTGTTCCAAGCAATGCTTCCATGTGATTTCTGTGCGGTTGGTCTCTAAGTGACATACCTAGTGGAAACCTCATAGAAAGCGGCTCTGAGGGAGGCGAAATCCGCCGAAACGTCAGCTCATGAATAAAGAATAGCAACACCTCACGTTTGCTCAACAAAAATACGAAGAATTACTTGATCAATGCCGAGGTTAATAGAAAGTTGGTCGTGGGTGTTAGAGCGGAATGTGTTGCATTATTTTTTTTTGAGCCTGATTCGTGAAAATCATCATTCTTTGGCTAATAAAGGATTGATAGGGCACTTTTTGCCAAGCTGAAATTCTCTGAAGTAAGAGCTATTCTAGAAAAAGCAATAAAACTATGGAATTGCACATATGTAAGGTACGCACCTACGATTTCATGTATTGAACGCAGCTACCGATGTCCTGAGGAAGGGACAAAACCCTGCTTCTATCCAGGTATTATTGGATGACGATGAGACCATGAAAGTGAAACGGGATGAACTATTGCAGTCTCGGCAGGCCTTTTGAATTAGGTTGTTCAAAAATAAATGAGCATTTTCTAACTTTATTATTTAAAATTTTGTAAGTTGCTTCATACAAAACATTATCAATGAAAGTAAAAGCCATTTGAATTTACACCACCTCTCTTTCAACGAGAAGACAAGTTTATTTATTCCAGTTGCATAAAATTCTAGATTTCCGGAAGCGGTGAGTTTGCTGAAGGTATTTTTTGCGACATTGTGATTGGAGAAGCATTCCTCGTGCAGGAAGTTCTCAAGCTGCCTGGAGAAGCGATAGACGGTAGGCGAAACGTTTGATGAATATGGAGTATGACGCAGTTTCGTAACCCAACTCGTTCAACTTACGCAGCGCTGGTTCCACAACCTGATGCCGAGAGCTACCGTGAAGAAGGATAAGTTTGACTAATGTCCATCATTGTTGTTGGAGTTTGCGGTGAATTTCGTTGAATTGTTGGCAATACTTCTCTGCCGTAATCGTTTAGTCCGGATTCAAAAAGGTGATGAATCAGCCCGGCTGAAGACCACCAAACAGTCACCATAACCTTCTTTGGTGCAATTTCGGCTTTAGGAAGTACTGTGGAGTCTAATGCTAATCAAACCGTTGGGCTGAGCGCCGCCGGTTGTCGTACAGAATCCATTTTTCGTCGCACGTCAGAATTCGATCGGGAAAAGGGTCGTTTTTGTTGCGCAGAATAGAAGCAGACGAGACTTCAAAACGGCGATTCTTTTGATTATCGTCTAATTCATGGGGTCCACTGATTCAAATGGAGGAAAATTGTTTCTGTGCTTACGTCATGCTGTTCTTCAAACTCTCAAACAGTTGTTCGCTTGTTAACTTCCCATTGATGCCTTCAATTCGTCGTCATCAAGTTCACTGGGACGCTCGCAGCCTCATTAACTTCGAAGTCAAGATCAGATCGGAATTTCCGGAGCCATATTCGCACTGTTGATTCACCAATATTACCTTCACCCCAAACTTCATTAATATTTCGAGCCGACTCTGCTGCACTACGGCCGAGATTAAACCCATAAAAGAAAATTTGACGAGAATTCTTTTCTGACATCTAAAATTGCAAAGGTCGTGAAAAGTTTGGCTTTTACGAAAAATGAAGAAACATCTAATGATATATAATATTGAAAGGTAACAAGAACACTTTATTGGTAAAAAGTACATTAAAACAGCAATTTTTTTAAGCCGCTCATTCATTTCTGAGCGATTTAACACTACTGAATTGACGAAACTGATGACCCTCAGCAACAAATTAGGTTCATTCATCCTCCAGTAGTAAAACCAGTCATTATCAGTTCAGATTTTCGTGAGACCGAGCGAAAATTTCTTCGAACGACCACTTTCAAAAGGCTGAGTGCTTTTTAAAAACCTAATAAATTTTGAACTAGTTAAAGGGGTTAGTATTTAGAGCTGGGTGACTTTTCTACAGAAGGTCGAAGAAGGTATAAGAAAGTGTTCTAAAGAACATGGGTTGTCAGCGCATTTCGCAGCCCTATTTTACGCCCTTCAAAACAGTTGCCAACTATACAGATGAATGAAAAACTCTTTAATAACATTTAACAAATAATTATGTTAAGACTGAATGCCGGATTTGCCTTAATATTACGACTTACGACTTTTCCACTGTAGTTGTTTTTTGTTCTATCAATCAAATAACCCAACAAGTCGACGTTTTGGCTTCTGCGGAAGACTACATGACTATCTTTTATACTAACAAAACCGTGTTGTGATTGCTGATGGCACTGATCGATAGAAGTCTAGCTGAGAGACATGCGAAACGAAAGACCTGCATGGTGTGGTGGTGAACGCGTTAGCACCCAGAAATAGTAATAGCGTGTTCGTTCCCTACCACAGACATTTGTGGTCTGGAGTTTTGCAAATATTTCAGCACCATTGTGGTTAATAAAACACCGTTGAAGCCTACTGTCTATGAGAGAAAGCACTTTTCTTTTCGAAATCCCAAAAAACACCTACTTTTCACACATACTTTAGTGGACTTTGGCGATTTCGGCGACGACGAGGAGCGTTTAGTAATCGACCTCTTCCGAGATTATAATTGTTTTATTCGACCGGTTCAGAATGTCAGCAGGTTAGTGTTTTGGGATAGATGCCCCACCAGAGTGAGCTATCTCCTTAACACTTACAGTTGATAAATTTTAATAAAAAAGCCCATAGGATTATAGGGAAGTTGCGGTGAATCTTCACTGAATGTT
This sequence comes from Angiostrongylus costaricensis, assembly GCA_900624975.1. NCBI lineage: Eukaryota > Metazoa > Nematoda > Chromadorea > Rhabditida > Metastrongylidae > Angiostrongylus > Angiostrongylus costaricensis. The sequence goes on along the minus strand of UYYA01000592.1, from coordinate 13,658 downwards.
TCAAGGTGTGTAGCTTCTGCTAGCCTAAAAACAATGTTCTCTTTTACAAAAACGCTTTAAAATAAAGCAAATATTTCCTTAGAAACCATTTTTTCCTTTCCGACTTTCTTGCCGCTAATTCACTATATAAATCTGCTAATGTAGAAAAAATTTCGTTCTCACCGGTATAACCCAGTCTATAGTACTAAAAAACCTTTTGAAAAGTTCAAAATACCCATTTACTGCATTGTGTTTAGTCGCGCTCAAGTTTTTCTTCACTTCAGTGAGAGTTTGGCGCTGCTGGTTTCTTAAGGAGTTTTGCCAGTGATGAGCATCTACTTCATTGTCCATTGTGCTCACTTGTAGAGCAAGCCTCTCTGATGGTGTCCTTCGGGAACTTCTCCTAATTTTTATCGCCACCTTGTATGAATTCTATTCAAGTACATCATATTCAACGTCAAACTCATAGAACCACCTGGAACGAAGTAAATGAGCTGTGACAAACGTGAAATGTTAGCGCATTTAGTTATAAGCCTAGATACTTCTGCATCTTCTGATGAAGTTGGGCAACAACGTTTTGAAGGATTTAACCATTCACACCTGAATGATTCAAAAGAATTGTCTTACTGCTAACACACGGCAAAAAAGCTTCAATTGTTATCTCTATCTAGATATTGACGACACCTGCCTTTCCCTTCTACTTTCTAACCTGTTGTAAATCTTGGAAAATTACTGAAATTCTTACAAAATTCTACAGAATGCTTTAAAATATCTAGTCTTTATAAAGTTTCATAGAGTTTTTATTGGCCCTTTTAAACATAGACCGGATTTTTACAAAAAAATTGGCTTCTTTCAGTCCTCCAGTCACCGTAGACTTTGGAGTGGCTCTGATTTTACTAATTAATGTGGTAAGCACCTATTTCATCTCCGTATTTCTATTTAAAAAAACTCTTCTTCAAAACGAGTAGAAGTAAGAAATGCAGTTCTATCACTGAAAGTGCATGTTTATGTCTTGCCATGAACCTGTGATTTCCCTAGGTAATAAAATTATCCGTCTGCATATGTCGTCCGGATCTCAGCTTTTCCCTTTCACTTCCTTGTCTTATGGTTGTCATCTAAGAATGTGGTAAGATTCGTTTGTAGGTTAGCTTGCAACTTGAGGATCTATGTAATTGTCTTCTCAGTCACAAGGTGAACGCTTCTCGAGCGTTACTTCTTCTGGAATCTCGAGGTAGCAATTGTAGAACGTTTTCAAGGCTTCACCATAAGAAGCATTCTCACAAGATGATTACGATTTCTGTAACTACAGTGAATCTCATGATTGGTAAGCCGACCATTTCACGACGATGTAGGTAGGGAGTCAAATGCCGGTATTAAATGGAATAGATGTATTTCAAAATCTTGAAATCATTGCGTCTATAGTGTAACTCGGCACCAGAGTTTTTTGGGGAAACGAAAACCTTAATTTGACCCATCAGTAGAGCCTTGAAAGTTATTCTATAGGCTAAATTTGAATCCATTAACCTCTACCATGCTCTATTGAGTCGAATGCATGACGAGTCCTCAGGCGTTTGATAAAATGAGCCCCAAACGTTTTATTACGCTTTTAATTGCATATTTTTGATGGATTTTTTCAGTATTGATTGGCACCGAGACACAATTCTAGGTGTATGTAAATTTTTGAATGCATCAACACTTTTAGTGATGAATAGGTGATGCATTTCCCCTAACAAATCTTTGTGTTTAGGATGAGAAAAATCAAATTCTACAAACAAACGTGTGGCTGACAATGAAATGGAATGATTTCCAGTTGCGTTGGCGACCTATGGATTACGGTAAGTTCTTCATAGACGATTGACCTTTTTTGATACTGAAATAAGTTACGATAACATTCTAGAAGAAAACCTACCACATAATGCGTTTAACTTATCAGCTTAGTTATTGATCGAAACAACGGCAAAGCTTTTTCATAACATTTGTTTTCGTCGGCTGTACATGGAATTCAAAAGAGGGTCTGATTTGATAAAAGCATGGCCTGATTTATGGCGATTCTTCACTAAAAGCTGTTTAAGCCAACTTCATATTTATTTTTTTCCCAAGCTCTGGTTATGTAGCCTTAGCCAGTCGACCTTTTATTTTGACAAAAGAATCGAGATTTCCTGCAAAAGATGTATAACTATACAATAAATAAGAGTACATGAGAGATAAACATGATCGAATACTAGCGACAAAGTACTTGTAAGCGCTTTCGGTTGAAGTAGTAAATGCAGCACAGTGGTTAGAGATGTTCAGAGATGCACAATGGCTCGATCCTGCGCCTAAGAACCATCAAGCCCTTTCATCTCTCCGAGGACGGAAAATTGGTACTGTGCTTGTCTGAAACGATAGTAGCACGAATTTGACATCTTCGTATTCTTCAGAACTAGAATGATTCGAGTCGATGGCCCACAGCCCTTCGTCCGCGCTGCGTAGGTGTTCCTTTGTTCTCATAGTGGTCGAATCATACCATGTAGACCAATGCTCGAATGAAGTATTCTCACTCGGAGATGCTCTTTTGTGGAAAACCATTGTTGATCTGCTGCCATCCAGTACAATCCGGTGATCTACCTTCATGGTGGCAAATGCATCCTGATGAAGTCGGCGCTATATATTAGGCGGCACGTGGCGTACAAACACATAAATGAGGCAATTTGCATTATTTAGCGTCGAGAATTGACATCACTAACAAAAACCAGCATCAAATGCAAATATCAGTTGCGAAAGAAAAATAGGGAAGTTCCTAGTGTTTTTAACCTCCGCTGGTGTAAGTCTTAGGGTTGGAATTCCTTAAAGAAGGCAACTTCTTATGTTTAGTGTTAAACAAAATGAATTAAGTGGCAATCGAAAACGAAATGAAAGTTCAAGTGCAAAATATGGCGCTTCAATAACTCATGCCCTCGGACCTACTAAGAGAATCTGTCAAACCGTAACATTGCTTTCTTCAACGCTCTTATTAATCACTTATAAATTTTGTAAACGCATGGCTGTATACTATTAAACATCCTAGTCTTCAGACTCCCTAAATAATTATAACTGTCATTTTTTCGAAAGAAACAGTTTTCCTTCCCTACTTTTTGTGCATGGGATATTCATTCTGCCTTTTTTTTTTCAGGGAATATCACAAATCTTCATGTGCCATCTGATAGAGTCTGGCTGCCGGATATCGTGCTATTCAACAAGTGAGTGGGCTGCCATAAACACTTGCAGTGAAAGTCGAAAACACTCAAGAAAACCTGTTGACTGCTTGGGATTGAAATTTTTTGAAAACACCAGGCGAAAATGGCAATAAGCCGAGAGTAGGGAGAATTACTAACACTTTGGAACTTGCTCCACTTTGCAAAAGCGTCAGAACAGGCAAGAGCGACGCTTGCCTGTCTGGCGATTGAAATGCTTTACAATTCTGAAGAAGGAAAGAAAAATGGAGCAACGGCGGCCTTCGCCTGCACTACCGTCGTACATCCGAAACCCTCTCATACTAACTTTCTCTCTGCCACTCACAAATCAACACTGCCAAGATATGCCCCATATGCAGATTAACGAATTTCCGTGGGGAACAATCAAGCAGGGAGCGCGCCCAAAATCTCATAAAACGTAGCTGTCAATGGAAATGCGGAGTGAGACTCTTGCGAATGGGTCACTAATGGTATAAATCCGGCGTGGATTTTCTCTAGCGATGATCATTGTGACGTCCACGTACCAATGAGATCATTAATTGTGTGAAGCAAAAGGTTTTCCAAAATTTCATTGTGTGATTTATTTATTCTACACGATCCGTTTCCACTTCTGCTATGGGGATCTCAACATTACTTGCATTCGATTTGTTTTCCTCGCATGAATCTTCCACGAAGATCGTCGAACTTTTCTTTTAGTGGTTCGGCTTCTTCTTGGGCACTGTCGACTTTTTGCTTTATGAATGTAGTTGAATGCTGCTCAAATCTATTTTCATTGGAGTCATGGGATAACTGGGCAAGACAGCTACCAGTTAGATTGCAGTGGTTGAACTCTTCCTCAAACAAGTCCGGTTTCAATTTCCCTATGCCACAAGAAAGAGAGGGTTCGTGAGCCCACATGGTGTCGAGCCGCCACTGTGCTAGTCTTTTCTAAATCCATATTTGTTGAAAAATTATTATTACAATGTTTACTTTTTTATTTGTTGTCTAGTACAGTTTCGTACAGCATGGTATTATGCGAAATACAACCACAATGATGCTAAGATATTTGCAAAACTCCGGACCGCAGGTGTTTGCGGGGGGGAACGAACATGATATTACCCTTTCTGGGAGCCTACGAGTTCACCACCAGCACACCATGCGGGTCCTTCGTTTCGCCTGTCTCTCATTACCTATTATTTTTAAAATTTTTTAATAAAAGATGAAATATTGAAGAAAACGACAGTTGGCAGTGAATTTCTGTTTTAAGGGGAACACTTTTGGGAATTTATCATTTACGTCAAACTGTTCTTAGTAATTTAAACACGTCTCATTTTCGTCCTATCGATTTCATAGTGGTTGGATCCAATCAGAAAGGAAAAGCCGACTCTTCATTTTCCTCTTTTGAGCTGTTTCTCTTTGCTGCATTATTGTGTACCAACGATCTGACCTAAACAGACTATGTCACTAGTTAGCCAGTTCGAGGCACATTGGAAGTAAGCATTATTTTCTAACCATAGTGGGAGAATTTTTGCAAATCATCAAGAACTGCTGGCTAGTGTTGATCTGCTGCGTAATAATCTTGGTGCTCGTCCGGCCGGCTGTTTTGAGGGTCGCCTTCAATCTACCGAGTCAGTCACGGTAGGCCTCAACTAGGAGAGGAGTTCCGTACGAAAGAGTCTCCGGAATCTAACGTCACATCCCCACCACAAAGCCAAAACCATTACTTTCACACGAAAATATACCCAGGCATCGCTTGTTTAACTTTGAGAGAGGTATACCTACTGCTGGTGAAATTTGAGTAGAATATCGAATGATAGGTGCTGTTGAAGACTAATTCAGTTCATCCGCCGGTGTTGGTGTGTTGAAGAAGTTGTGCAATGATGTTAGCGTCATCATATTAGATTTCCTTTTCTGAGGCAAAAATGAATGGAAGAATGCGTAGTGCTTCAGCGACCTTTCCCCAAAGTTTTTCATTTGACATAGGATTTAAGACAGCCACCCTTCTTATGCAAATTTTTATGAACGTTCAGTGAGGTCCTCCTCAAATTTGAAGTTCTTTAAGTGGCTTTTAGTGTAATTGCAGAATGAAGGCACTGTTTAACAAATAGCTTGCTTTTCGACTAATTTTTTTTCGTCTGAGACATGCGAAGATTTTTTTGTTACTAAAGTATTTTAGCAGTTGTGAACAACATAGATTTATGGGTGAAACTTTGCTGTACTACTCTAACCGAAAATGTAATTGTATAATTAAAAACAGACTTTCCTTTAAGCTCGGTATTACTAATCAACATGTATTCTTTCTTTGAAGAGCATTCAGGAGGTTGATAAACAATTTTTATTCGACCAACGATTTGACGTCTTCGTCTTCACCAGAGCCGCTGATCTGAGTCGACAGTCCACGGTTCTTCTTCGTCTCAATGTGCTCATCTCCTCGCTGGCTGACAATGATACCGACTTCTGCCGGTTGGATTGTCCGGGAAAAACAAGTTGTCGTCACTGGACAATCACTACCATCAACCATCAGCATCCTGTAGAAAAGGGCATCACCGAGTGAGTATGCCTCATTCGAAAGATGGTCCGCTAAGGAAGAGCCAACTCGATACGAACGCGAAGACGCCACACAGAAGAGAAGAACACTGGTCTATCGATGCGGATCATCAGCTCTAATGAAGACGAAGACGTCGAAACGTTAGCCGAATAAAAATTGTTTATCAACCTCGTGTAAGCCTATCAAAGAAAGAATATCTCACAAATTTCAACACGTTGGAATTCAAATCCTCAAAAAATGCGAATGTAACGTCAAGTTGTAAAATTTCCAACACTAGAGTGGCAGCTGCCAACATAAGCAATACACTAGGAACACCGTGGCGTCCTAATGGTAGCAATTTCTCTTGTTCAATTGCTTTCGTCTTCGAAACATAACGCCTCAAAAAGTGGAAGAAATATGTTCCATGAAATCCAGAAAATCGGAATTTTATCTTAGCACAGTATATTGTAACTTGCACTTTGTAGGCAATGATATTTGGGTTCTATATTTTCTTTATTTCAGCGAATACGGTTTAATTTGACCTAAGATACGATAGTTTAAATTTGAATGCGAACATTATTTTCTCACCAACTGCAATGTGTCCAATGCATACCGACTGCCGTAAAAATCTATCCAGCCGAATAAGTATCAGAGTAATAGCCGCTTATATTGTTAAAGTAATTCAGGAGCTTTACGTCGAAAACTACTACTACTGTCTTATTTTCTGAAATATAACACGGCTATAGCTTTATCATATTCGTCACCCATGAAATTTAGTCATTAAATAACCTGAATAGAAACCAGTACATTCAATTAATCACCGTTATGCTTCAGAATTACACGCTGAGCTCCGCTTACCAACGGACACGAAGAGTGTCACGTTTTTAACATGATGATCTTTTTTGTAGCACTGCTTGGCGAGAACATGGGGACCAGTGTATCACCCAGTCTGGTTTTACGGCTAGCCAGGCCTACGAATGGAAATATTATCACCATAAAGTCAAAAAACCAAGTTATGTCGGGTTACTAGATTTTTACGTTCTTAAAAGGAATACTTTCTTGTACATACAAAGGTTATGTGATAGCTATAACCTCAATTAACTTAAGCACTATAGAATCCGAGTACCGGAAAAGGAAATCGCACAATACTCGAATGGGAAACTTTCCTATCGAAAAATTCGAAAAAAGTCACCAAGTTGTTTTTGGCTAGCTCAGTAGCTGTGCCACGGGTCACTCTCACATAAGGGATCTCGAGCCTGTTAGTCGCGAGACAACGTGGCGCGTCCCCAGATGGCGGATAGGGGTTAATCGCAGACCAAAAGTGGCTTTGCTTCCCTAATACGCAGGTAGATCCAGGGGATGGATTCCCTGTTTCTACTGCGCTGATTTCCGACGTCAAACTATGATGAAGAAAAAGTCGAAGCGTTCTATATGGACTTGGAAAAGTTCTACACAGAAGACGGTACTTTCTTCAAGATCATCATTAGAGATTTCAGCGCCAAGATTTGACCAAAAAGAACGTTTGAAGAGCGCCACATTGGAACCCACGGGTTAGAGTGGAACGAACAGGGTGAGCGGCTATTTGAGTTTATCGTGGTGACCAAGACCATTCGTGGTAACTCCCAATTCCAGAAGCCCACCCTTAGCGCTGGTTGTGGGAGTCTCCCAATGGAGAGTACCATAATGAAATAGACCACATCATAGTAAATAGAAGGATTTGCCTAACCGATGTCGCTGTTGTCTCAAAATTCTACACGTGATCAGAGCATCGTCTCCTTCATGCAAGATTCTATTTTTCTCGAAAACGAGAAAAAGCGGCTAAATTCCAAAACCGAAGTCCTAGAACCACCTCAAACTAGGGCTTATTTAATTCATTAGTCGGGTGTTGGAAATATGCCGTTGGCGACAACATCGACGAAGAATACGATCGGCTCATTCAACATCTTCACATTAGCGCTACGAAAGCTGAGAGTTCGAAAATCACCAAGAGACGTTTGTCTCCAGAAACTCTCGAGCTAATACGACAGCGTGGAATCGCACGAGCCGCAGGCAACCGCGAATTAACATCCGAACTTGCAAAACAATGCAGGCAGGCGATAAAGGAAGATCTTCAGGAGAGAAGAGCAGCAGTAATGTTCGAAGCTGCAGAGCTTGGGAAAAGCATTCGCGAAGCCCATCGAAATCTCGCCAATTACAGGACCAAAATGATTGCACTCCGGCGCCCAGACGGAACAGTTACAACGTCCAGAAAGGCAATGGAGAAAATCATTCACGAATACTACTCGGATCTCCTCGACAGCCACGTCCACCTTCCGTTGTATGAAATAAAGGAGGAATAAAGGAGGTTGTACTACCGGTTCTCCCTTCCGAAATCGGACATGCCATTTCGTCGGCGAAAAATGGGACAGCACCAGGTCCAGACAGGATAAGACCAGAACATCTGAAGAACCTTCCGCCAGTCTTCGTAAACACACTGGCTCGGCTCTTCACACGTTATCTGTCTGAATTCGAAGTCCCTATTCAGTGGAAGACCAGCAAGACCGTGTTATTGTTTAAGAAGGGTGACCTACACGATATCTGCAATTATCGTCCAATCTGCTTACTGTCTGTCGTCTACAAACTTTTCACTCGAGTCATCCTAAACAGGATTGACAGAACACTAGACGAAGGACAGCCATGTGAAGCAGGGTTTCGAAAAGAATTTAGTACGATGGGCCGAATCCACACGGTAACATGGCTCATTGAAGTGACGCGAGAGTAACAAAGACCGCTCTATCTCACTTTTATCTATTTAAAGAAGGCCTTTGATTCAGTTAAGATACAAGCAGTCTTGGAAGCTCTTGATAGTCAAGGAGTTCTTACTCAGTACATAAAGATTTATACATGAACTGTAGGAAAATTTCACAGCTAGCGTATCACCATTCTACAGCGATATTAACATTGACGTTAAAAGAGGAGTTAGGCAAGTCACCATCTCGCCAAAACTATTTACCGCCGCCCTCCAGAACGTCATGCGAACATTGGAATGATATAATATGAAAGTGAAAATCGATGGACGACAGTTACACCATCTTCGCTTTGCTGATGACATCGTCTTTGTAGCACCAAACTCTAGCAAAGCGGACCGTATGCTTGACGACTTTGATAAAGGCTGTGGAAAGCCTGGTCTTCGACTAAATCTCACAAAAATGATGTTTCATGAAGAACGGATTGGCTTCGCATGCTCCGTTCACGCTCAACGCAACAAATATCTTCAAATGCTCCAGTTATAGCTATCTAAGTCAAAAAATCAATATGATGAACGACCTAGCTCCTGAGTTGAGCAGAAAGAAACGAGCAGTATGGTGAGCTTTCAAGAGCATTGAGGATGTAATGAAGAGAACAAAGAGCCCCCGACTCCGTGTCCACTTTTTCGACTCAACGGTACTTCCTGCCCTAACGTATGCGTCAAAAACTTGGTCGCTGCGTAAGCAGGATGGAAAATCACTCAGCGTTATCGAACGCGCAGTCGAAAGGAGGATGGTAGGACTATTCCCTATCATGCAATTAAGGGATGGGATCCGAAGCTCCGACCTGCGTCAACGATCAAAAATCAAAGATGCCTTTCTGTACTCCACACAGTCGATGAGGTGGGCCCGACTCGTTGTGTGTATGAACGACAACCGATGGGCAAGAGCCGTTAATGACTGGATTCCTTGAGATGCTTAACACACTGCAGGATAACCACCGACCTGATGATCAGAGTTATTCAGGAAAAGCCTAGAAGAAGGATATGATGTACAACGCGTCCCCAGAGCGAGCGGAACCCACCAGGCTACTCTTGCAAGCGAAAGGGAAAATGGAGGATTTACTGCCGCGCGCTCGAGTCACTCGGCGATCAACGGGACTACAGGTGACACACGTGATACCCTACTGTGAAAAATTAGAATAGCACTAAATAAAAGGTTAACATTGTGACTCTGACTACAACCTCAGCTTATGATTATTTGTGCTCCCAAGATCAATGCTGTTGACGGGTAGTTGCTGAAGACGCCGCTAAGTAGAAAACTATCTAAGAGAAAACATTTTTTGTCGACCTTTTTCAGCTTTCCATCTCGTTTAAACGCCATAAAATTGTTGAGTTGCTTACGCCCAGTTTTTCTGAAAGTTTTCGAGATTTTTTCTTCTTCTTTGTTTACTTTCTCCAAAACCTTCAATTCAACGTAGTCAACAGCAGAACGATGTCTACGACCCTCCTCATCATGGCGGTCGAAATAGTCATAAAAAAATTTTTCTAATCAACGTCGCCTTGTACATTCGTTAGCAGGTTTTAACCTCAAAACTTACTAGCATTTCTAGCCGTTTTTTTCGAACCACGACACCGCCTGAATTCATAAATTCAATTTATCGAAATCTGTGTTTTGTCATCTGAAATTCTAACACTGAATTATGACTCAATTATACTTACTTGATACTCGGACGACAAGTCCTTACTAGTTGTGCGGGCCCCAGCATAATCACCATTTTTCGGTGATTTGCTGGTTAAGCTATTTTGGGTCCCTGGAGACTCAAGGTCAGCCAGGCCGAAGTCTGCAGGAGGTCGTCACCACCACAGACAGTCCTCGCCTTTGTGAATCAGAATGCCACCATGCTATTAGTTTGATACCAGGTCAGTGATCGCTCCTGGTATTCGTTTACTCTTTGCTAGGCTACCTGATTAAATAATCCTCAATTATGTCTAATGAAAATGCATAAAATAGGGTTTACAGTGATAGATAATACAATAGCATTCGAGAAAAAAGTTGCCAAAACCGAGTACAAGAAGAGTGAAGTTGCAAACCCCGGCATTAATTCCCGAACGACCTACTAATTGCTGTTCAACGTTTTCACGGTGTTTAGGGTAAATTCCTGCTTGATACGTTCGATCCGTCACCTTTTGCAGATTGCCAGACCAGAAAATCATAAACTAAAGATTTTGGCTGTGAAAGCATTTGCTGGCTTTATTTTACCCTTTTACCTCCGCTGCAGTTTTCATTTCCGTCCGCTTACTACAAGTGAACACGAGTTTGCAACCAGAAGAAAATATTGCATAAAATAAAATAAAATATTGAACCAGAATAAGTTCTAAAACTACTGTTTCTTACTAGCTTATTAACTAAGTGTTCGCTCGATATGTTTGCTTTCGTTTTTTTGATACATTCGCCTAGTCGTTTGTGAAGTAGCTTGACACGTTCATCATCTAGTTTTTTTATCGAAGCCTCCTCTCACGGAAAGCTGTTGTGGAACTCCGGTTGCAAGCTTAATACCATCTGCAACTACTGTGCAAATTTTCCTTCTTGGGCAATCAACTTTTTCGCCATGGACGTTTAACAGTTTTCGGAGTTCTGAACTGATGATGCGACGTGCATGTAGAGTTCTGTGGTTGGAAATACCATGTGAAACATGCTTCGATCTCATGTCCTTGGCAAACGAGATTTCCCATCCATCACGGATTTTCAAATTGCTAACAGACCTTACAGAAAGATCAAAACATTGGCATGATACATTGCTAGGATTTCAGAGGTCACCGTATTTTATTACCTCCACGATGTTATGAATGAAGTCGAATGCACGGCGAACCGCTAAAGGATTGTCCAATTAATTTATCCTTTTCCCATTTCATTTACTACAAAATTTGGCAGTGCTCTATCCTAACGCACCATACAGTTTCATAAATTTTGAGGACTAAGCGATTCTGAGTTAAGGGATATTTCAGCGCTGACGGCAACTACGAGGTGTCGTTTCGTTCGAATGCGTTTGTCGAGTCAAACGGCGACGTCACTTGGGTGCCACCTGCGATGTTCAAGAGCAGCTGCCGTATCGACGTCGAATGGTTAGATTCATTCATATTTAACTAAACCAGCCATCACTTAACTTCGCCATGAATGATCAACAAATTTCTTTGGATTACCCTGCTTGCACGAGCTAGTTACAGAATTTTTATTTGGCTAAAGTTTCGAAATCTTCATTTTTCTCATGGGCGATTATCCGAGCCTATGGTCTACAGTCGCTCTTCCTATCAATCTGCTGTCTTCGTCGCTTAACATCGCTCAAATTAACACCTCGTGCTTAAGCTCCACTGGAAAGATTCTGCTAGATACGACGACAAAGGCACCATATCGAAAAGACGGACGACTGTGGATCATCGACTCGGATCATCGTCTCTGAGCAAGACTAAGACGTAGAAACGTCAAGTGAATAAAAGCTGCGTAACAACCTCTTTTAAATTAAACAATCTAAAAAAACATTCATATTTAGTTTATTGCCCTTCGTTTAAGCAGGGAATGTCAATCACTGGATGTTGTTTACATGCTTGCAGATAGCTTTCTTTTCCAGGTTTCCATTTGATGAGCAGAGCTGTACATTAGTGTTTGGATCGTGGACCTACAATTCTGATGAGGTTTTTTTCTTTTATACCAATCAGAATCTCTTTTTGCTAATTTGTCTTGCGCGTTACTTACTTACTTACTTGGATACTTGGATGGTCCGTCCTCACGAGTTGCGCGAACTTCAGCACATTTGCCATTCAATTCCTTCTCTCGCAATTGCCGTCCATGGTGGTGGTCCTGTTCGAAAATGATAAGGCCTGAAATTTTCATACCGTGATCTGCAAAATAACTACAGCTGCGGGTACAGCTAATTAAGTTTGTTTACGAACGCGTCCGCCCAACGTGAAGGTGACCGTCCTAAGGGACGTTTACATTCTCGTGGAGTCCACTCTACAGTTCTTTTCGTCCATCTGTCGACTGTCCTTCTCATTATGTGACCTTTGCGCGTTAATTGTGCACCAAATATAGAAATTTTGTATAGAAATTCATATAGAGATGTAATAATATAGAAATGCAAGTGGAATTTAACCACAGTATTAAAACGATTTTGAACAGCGTTTGTAAAACATGGATTTTATATCTTTCTAAAATGTTTCGTACCAAAACCAGTGCCATATTCTAAACGCTCAGATCTCTGTGCAACTTTTAAGACCAGCAACACTTTTGCAGTGTTTCTTTCAATTAAATAGCATAATCTAATAGAAATTTCTTCCAGTGTTTGGAGAGGCACTAAAGAATATTCCTCTGACGACGTTAATTTCAGAAAGCTAGCAAACCAAAACTGTATATTAGTTTGCGGAGATTGCAGGTGGTCCTGAACTGGTACAACAACATCGAAGCAGTTCAGCTGACGGACTACTCATACAGCGGAATTTGGGATGTGATAGGTGCGTGCCATTCATTTGAAGCCATTGTTGGATCACTCCTACCTCTAGAGAAGGTCCCCATGCCATAGAGCGTTTAGACACACTAAGAAGCGATCAACTACAGTTTCGGAAAACTCCTCATTAGCAAAAAATGTTTTTGCATCTGCACACGTTAAAAAATTTGATCTCCGAAAACGATGTCGTAGTAAATATTTAAGAAGCCATAACCCTTTCATGAAAGCGGACGCTGCAAATATTTTTCACGTTGGATGAGTGTCTCCAGCAATTTCTAGGAGAATTTTTGAAAGCATCGTATTAAAAAATCTTTACTATTTCTACTAACTAAAAAGTATTTACGTCGGAATTCTTGCTGTGAAGTCTGTTTTTGTCTGAGAACTTCTGTATTACTTCTAAAGTTACTTCTATAAGAGGTCCAAAATCCAGTGATGCAAAAACATTCCTTGTCACTGGTAGAATGGAAAAAAATGGTCTGATCATTCCTATACCATTATGACGCCTTCAGCAGCTTCAAGAAAACCGCTTTAAAAGAGAATGCTGGGACGTGCAATGTATCTATAAGAAGTGCTCTGCAATACAGACTTGATCCATAGTTCGAACCTCCATTTCTGTCAAACTACGTCTCTTCTAATAGTTCCCAAGATCGACTTTCTCTTAACCTCGGCATTGGAATAAGAATGTGTCGTTTTCTTGTTCAGCAATCGCGAGGTTTTTAAACAGCATACATTTA
>UYYA01000591.1:0-44921 GCA_900624975.1 Angiostrongylus costaricensis | reverse complement strand
TAGAGGCTTTTTGGATCAATGCCAAAAACCCTACAATGAATAGCAGGGACGAATGCCCGGAGGTCATACGCGACCTGATCGCGTACGTTCGCATCGATTTTTGATGTGGGATGGTGCAGTCGTCAACCATATGCGACTATAATCAGCTGTTCTAAACTTCCTCATTGGAAGTCACGAAAAAGCGGTGGGTTTTTCGAGAAGTTGTTGATCACGTAATTACCAAAGAGTCTTTCGTCTTTGTGTAAGTGTTATTGAAGCGTTTGGCCTAGTAGATTGTATATCAGCATACCCTTCCAGGCTCTGAAGAAGGCGATACTGCCGAAACGTCAGCTAGCGTTGTATTGTATTGTGTTTTTATGGAAGTAAATGTATGCTGTTTAAAAACCTCGCGATTGCTGAACAAGAAAACGACACATTCAATCTCTATCTTTCTCGTATTCATTGATGGATTTTTTCACTACTTGTTATTAGTAACGTCTATTAGTATTTGTTATCCAGCCAAGTAGGAAAGTTATTAGTAAATACCCTGAAGCAATTGTATAAATATAAAAGCCATCAATTCTAATAAAAACATTAGAAAAGAGTCATATGGGGCTCAAATGTGCGTTTTATTACAAATCGACCTAGTGAAAGACGAAAATAAACGGAAAGAAACAAAAATTGAAGGAGTTGAAAGGTGGTAAAAAAGGGTGTTCATCGAATTAATCAACCGCAGAGATTTCCTCTATGAACTCGAAAAGACTTTTCCGCATTATTTCAAAAGAGGCGAAAGTAAAACCAGTAGCGATATGTGAAGTCGTTGTTCACAGAAAGTGTTAGTGAATGAGAAATGAAAAGAAGGGAAAGGGAAAAGATCAGAGAAAGGACCATGAAATCGGAGAACACCTTTGTTTGTCGTGTTACTGTCATCCGTTACCACACGTCGCTGTTTTCATCTCATGGAATTTTCAGGAGTTCTCCATGGTACCGAGTCGTTCAAGCGCGTCACCATCGCCACAATCCACTGTGACGCCGCTGGAAAAGCACTATCATGAGCTGGAGTTTCGGATGCAAGTCGGATATTGGCGAGTACATTCGGCCAAAACCGTCTTCGGTGACAAAGTGAGTGACCCCGGGGGCATTTCATTGCTATCGATTAGTTTTATCGATCATCCTACCTTTTTTTGCACGCTAAACGATTTCCTTCATTTATGCGTCAAACGAGATCGTGATTAATGTCATTTTTCAAGTCAACGTTTGTATTAAATATATTGATTTTAGCCGTACTCAATTTCTGGGTGTATGCTAAAGGTGACTAATGACGTTTGTAGACTGTAGACGACTAGAAAGAACTTTTAATTTCTTTCTTCTTAAGATTCGGCGACATATTTATGAAACAAACTTGCTTGGGTAATCAATATCCATGTTACCTATAGCAGCTGTGATTTTAATGTCACCGCTTAGATGTGGTGCTGTCAGCGTCTTGAGTGGAACGGTGACAATTCCAACTAATTTCATCGACAGGTGTCACCTAGAAACATCTGTTTTTTTCCAAGAAAATGTTTACTTTCTAAGAGATCTATAAAATATTAATTGGAATCACACACTTATACCGCCTTTATTCACACCTCACGTCGTCACTAGCAAGCGGCCCTCAAGGGATTCCAACAATACTCGTTCAGATTGGTTCGTTGTCTCACCGAAGTCGTCTATATACATGGTTCTCACGGAAATGTTAAATGCTCTCCGAGCGTAGGTTTTATTGGAATACTGGGATATCCATTTGTTCCTAAGCATGTTTTCACTACAAGAAGACTCATTGCCTTGTGGATCAGTGGGAAATTCGCTGTCTTGCAAATAGGATTCTTCCAGGATGACGGTTATCCCTCCTCTTAGTCAATCGACCAGTGGATGATTATGTGAAACGCTTAATACTAGGAAAAATGGTTTATATTTTTTATGGTTTCGTGTTTGCAATAAGCTCACTGCTTTTAATCCATGTGGAAACGCCCTAGCACTGTTATCCTAGAATTTTAGGGATAATCGGCTCGACCATTCAACAACAATCATGACCAAAGTGAAAAAATCCCGAAACAGCAACCGAACACACGCGCAAAATCTTCTTTGTTTATTTCTGTTTCTTTGTCTTTGTTTATACATCTCTTTTATGTACATCAATTTTATCTTGTCTTAACTAATGAGGATCTTTACATCGATAAGAGAAGAATGATACATTTGAAAGAAGTTGGAGATTTAGGAAAGCACTAACTATATTAGTAAACATATGGCCATAAAGAATCTCTTTTACACGGCCCAACATCACTTATCACTGTAAAGAACCAAGCAGTTCCTGCATTTGATTCGTTTCCTCTTATCCACCATAGGGCAGCCGTGCCAGAGTATTCCCACGTTGATGAAAAAGAGTGGATTCTCTCAGATAAGTCGATTCCCCACTTTCTGAACCCAGAGGGATGAGAGACTTGGTGGACCAAGGTTGGGTGCGAACAATCGCCTTGTTAGTGGTTGGCTCTTTCGCGTGATGAGCGCCATTATTTCCACTGCGCGGCGTTCCTTACTGATGAAGGAGTTTACCAAGCCAGATGCTAATAAAATTAATGGGCTGTCAGGTATGCTGCTGTTCCAATGTGTCTGCTTTTCACCATTAAAGGCTGAGAGAATTCTTTAATAACTTCTTTCTAATATGATTTTTCGCACATGTTATACTTTATTTCATTCTTACGGTCATCAGCATTCCACTGTCACACCGGCAATTGCCAATCACCACTGGTGAGCGTTATCATTCCAGTAAAGGGTCGAACATTCACCAGTAATATTCTGATGGTTGCGTTTCCCAAAATTATCGAGTAGAGATTTCCTGCTGACGCGTAATCAATTTCTTGTAGAAGGCAAATGAGACGACCCCAAATTCACGTCGTTACGAATTTGCTGGTTTTTAGAAAACAGACGGTGATTTGACTTTGGAGGTTCAGAGCATCACGAGGATGTAGAGGAGACTTTAGTATATCGCTCTATGGGAGTGTAAGGTACACATGATGCTATCCACTTTATGTTACTGTGGTCTGTCGTATAAACACATTGCTGTCACCATTTGGAAGCGTTTTTCTGCTTGCATTGAGTCTATTTTTGTATTTTTTATTCTGTACGTTCCATATGATAACGGCTGTTCATAATTGTGACTGGGATGTCTTTTGTATATTTGTAACTGCTAAAAAGAGTTTTTGTTGACCGACGCCCCACCATAACTTCTTTGACGGGCAAGCTATATAGATAGCTCTAAGCTCTATGCGGCGAGATAAACGGTTGAAGATAAAATCTATCGTGTATGACTCATCCCGGTTAGTTTGCTGGGAAAGGTGTTCATCATATATGAGTGACTTTAACACCAATGAAGATATGCGTTATTGTTCTACTGGACGGATTTCATCGATCTTGCATAGTGTACTGATTGCGTTCTGTTTCTAAAAGTTACCTCTTTTTTTCCTAACATGCCATTTATAACTAAATAAGTAATGGGCTAAGCATTTAAATAAAAAGCAATTAGCGCGCAATTTTTAGATGGGGTTAAGAAACGTAGGAAAAATAGCGGTCGGCTAAAGCTTGGACACACTGAGTACGCACATGAAGGATTGCAACTCTGCCAAGTCCCATAGCCGCGTCGCTAACAATTTTTTCCATTATTCACATATCTAACGTTGGCGTTTATGTTTATTTCAGAGATGTTTACTTTTTTATTACAAGAAACTTTCAAGTTCCTTTCCTTTTGTCCTCAGCATTTCACCAAAAGCACTTTTGAATCGGAATTTTTCCCTAAGCGCTGTTCTTTACTAAAAAGTAAAACTAAATAAATAAAGCCAAATCTAAAATGCAATTATTTTTATTATGTTATTACTATTACTTATTATTATTATGTTCTAGCCAATCGGCTTCTACATCGTCCTTGAGCGGTCGGCTATTTTTACATTCCTACTTTCGTTTCTGATTTCGGTTTTAACATCTCTCCGAATCAACTAGTAGAAAGACCGAGCGAAGGATTCGTCACCGAAAACACGCCTCCTGATCCACATCGTGGTGAAGACCTGGATACGCCCTTGCAAGGTTACGTCAGGACTCCAGGGAGGACCTAGTTGCACGACCAGCAATAGGCCAGCCTCAGTACACACTGGGTGCTCCCGTCTATGACGTCAGGCGGTGAGACGACCGGTGAGAGGTCAGAAAATCTCGGGTTACGCAGGACGTCATTGGGACCGGATCTGACGAACACCCGCACGATACGCCATGGTAATTGTTTCTTACTATGCACGTATAATGCCAGAACACTCTCCACAGACGCCGGTCTTCACGCCCTTTTTGTAGCCGCAGATCGCATTAAATTTCATGTGGTCGCACTACAAGAAACAAAAATCAAGAAAACCGACATACACCAACTAAACAACGGGAGTCTTGTGATCCGCGGGGAAAAGGTCCCGTCACGAAATGTCGGTGGCGCTGGCTTTGTCGTCCACCCGTCCATTGTCCATCTCGTCGACTCATACGTGATCCTTTCCCTTGCATAGCCGTCCTCCGTCTTCAACTGTCGTATCATAAGAAGATCACTATCATCAACTGCAACTCACCGACAGAAGCAGCTGATGAGTAAGAATTAAATGCGTTCTACTATCTGTTGGAGGAAGTCATCCGCAATGATAAAGCATGTCATAAATTTGTTGTTGGAAACTTCAACGCCAGAATAGGAAAGGCCAACGAGAGCAGATACAGGATCGGAAATTTTGGATTAGGAGAAAGAAATGAGAGCGGGAACCGTCTCGCAGTACTCCTGTCAGCAGCACGTCTCTTCCATGGAAACTGGTTTTTCTAGAAGAAAGAAAGCCGCAGTTGGATATGGGAGTTTCCCAACGGCATGACTCATGCGGAGATCGACCATAATCTGACAAACAGAAGATGGCGCCTACTTGACGCATCGGTAGTTCCGTCATTCTGTGCTGGTTTCGATCACCACCTTCTTCACGTGAAGATCCGGTTCAGCCGCAAGCTAGAAAAGAACTCTCTTCATCGACCGCGAGGAAAAAGTTTAGTTGTATACGACGAGAATATTCTGAACGAAGTACTATCAAAACGTGACTGGCAGATTAAAGAAGACCCGACCGAAGACTACGAGCTGCTTGTCCAAAGACTGGAAAGCTGTGCCGAATTCGCCTCATTGCTCGAAAAGAGAAGGAAACTGAAGCTTGATTCTACTGTAACACGTTTAACATGGCTAGTAATAAATGCCAGCTGCAGAAGAGCTTTGCAGGAAGATCTACAACGGTACAAGTAGAAGAAACTGCTGTAAGCAACAGAGAAAAGAACCAGTCTGAAAAATTGCTGTCGGGACTTCTGTGATTATAATGTTCCGTTGTAAGTCCTAATGAAGGAAGATGGGATCGTTGAAACTTTTCGCCATGTTATGGAATTAATAGCGGAAACGTTCTACACCAACCTTTTCCGTTCCACAATTCCCCCCACGGGCCCTAATATCCCCGTTGGAGAAAAACCACCTGGAATTCTTCCGTTAGAGGTTCGAGTTGCGATAAAAATCATGAAAAAAGGCACAGCTCCAGGACCCGATAATATCACTGCCGATTTCCTTAGGACTGGAGGTCACAATTTACAAGTACTTTTCGCAGATCATATGACATGCTACCTTCAAAAGGAAAAATCCCAGACCAGTGGAGGACCTCGCGCACGACCATCCTACCCAAGAAAGGAGTCCGAAGGGCTCTTCCTAATTATCGTCCCACATGCTTGTTAAGTGTACTCTACAAGCTCTTCACGAAGATTATCCTCTCGCGCATATCAAGGACATTGGATGAGGCGCAACCGGTCGAGGAAGCAGGATTTCGAAAAGGATTTTTCTGCATGGACCACATACAAACCGTGTCCAGGGTCATCGAAGTTTGTCGGGAATACCACTTGCCTCTAGTCCTAACCTTTTTCGACTATGAAAAAGCGTTTGACAGTGTCGAAACGAATGCAATCCTATCAGCGCTCGTCGACCGAGGAGTCGACCAGTCCTGCATAACGACTCTGTCCGACTGTTATCGGAGCTGCACTACGAAAATACAGGTTTTCCATCGACCTCTTGCAATACCCATAGGAAAATGGTTTCGATAGAGCGACACAATATCGCCAAAGCTGTTCAGTGCTGCGATGCAGGGGATAATGAAGTCACTCGTTTGGGATGAGAAAGGCATACGCATTGATGGAAAATTCCTATCAAACCTTCATTTTGCCGACGAAGTTGTCATCTTCTCAAGAAGTACTAGCGAAGCAGAGGTGATGATCAACGAGGTCAACAAAGCGGGAAGCGATCGGACTTCGCCCAATTCGAAAGAAGACCCAGCTCATGAAAAATCCATGGTGCGAAGCCGAAAAAATTGAATTAGATGGCTCTCTCATTACAGAGATCACCTCGTACGTTTACCTTGGGCGATCAACGAACATAGAAAACAACATGAAGGAGGAACTAAATAGAAGAAGGAGAGCAGTTTGGACCGCATTCGGGCCTCTCAAAGAAGCCACCGACCAGCTGAAGGACCTGAAAATCCGCTCTCATCTCTTCGATTCTACGGTCCTCCCAGCGCTCTGTTATGCTGCAGAGACGTAGGTTGATACTTCAACTACGTCAAGAATGCTTCGAATTACTCATAGAGCGTTTGAGCGATTTCTTCTGAAATATAATCGGCACTCTCAATATGTAGCCGGAATGTGAAGCTCTGACCTTCGAAATCTGTCACATCGAGATCCAGGAGATTATACATCGATAGCGAAACATAGATGGGCCTGTCACATATTGAGAAGAACAGGGACAGATGGACGAAAAGAACAGTAGGGTGGACGCTAAGAGAATGCAAACTACTCCAGGGCGACCACCTACAAGTTGGGTGGACGCGTTCGTAAACAAAGTTAATCAGCTGTACCCGTAGCTGAAATTGTTTTACAAATCACGGTATGAGATTCTCAAGCGCTACCATACTCGAACAAAGCCACCACCATTGGCTACGATTGCGAGAGAAAGGAACGAATTGCATTTGTGCTGGGTTCCGCACAGCTCGTGAAGGTGGACCTTCCAAGCAAGCAAGTGAGTAAATAAAATACAAAGTATGACTCCCACAAACAGTTACAATTTACGATGTATATGTTTATCGCAAAAAAATTACTTCTAAGTAGAATTATTTCAAATGGTGACTGCTGATGTGAAATTAAAGGATGTCGAATCAAGGCTGATTTATCACCATTGATATGGCAATAACTATCGATTTATCGATTGGTTTACTGATCGATTGAAGCTACGGGATTGAGGACTTGGCTAACCTAAAGGGCCAAAGTAAGGAACTAGAGACTGTATGACCTCAGACGGTAATTGTTGTGTTGCGCTACGATTCCTAGTTAACTTTCGGTTAATTCAGTACATGACATATCAGAACAAGTTTTTCAAACGCGATATATTTTAGAAAATGGGAGGATTTTTGAAAAAATTCCATGATGGGCATCTTGTCAAGTTTAATTGGTTACTATGAAAAAGTCTGCGACATTGATCATCCACTCGGTAAATGAAATAGAGGGTCATTCCTTTCAATCGATCTAAGAGTTTAAATTATACTGTGTATATGTTTGGGCGCGTATGGCGCAGTGGTTGGAGGCACCCTGCAACACACGTGGGATCAATCGTGCGCCCATAGCCCACTAAGCCTTCCATCCCTCTGTGGTCGGTAATAGGTGCCAAACTTGTCTGGGAAGATAGCAGCACTGGCTCGATACATCGGTAGGCCACCGCGAGTCGTTGTAAAGGCCAGGTATGCATTCAGTCACCTCCAGACGATGCTTTATGAAGTCGAATGCATGGCGCGTCCTCAAGGAAGGTCATCGCCGAGAGCTTTATCCTTTATCCTTCCAACATTGGTGGCTTTCATTTTCTCTACCTTTGTTTATTTTCAGAAGGAAAATGTTTGCAGTTTAAACTATTTTAGTTTGTATCGGTTATGTTATACTTCTGTTTCTCAGTTATTTTCGACCGCATATTGTTCTAGGAAGCATCGGTGATGGTGTTCGATCGAAAGAACAATGTGAAAGCAGCGCCACGAATCGGTCGAATGAACAAATTCGCTCTTGTGGACCTCATCAAGTGAGTCCTTTATGGTCACCTCTATATGACGAATATAACCAATCCAGTCTAATTTCTATCTGAGACATGAAATTTATGGTTTTCAACATAAGCTTCGAGATAAAGCTCTTCTCACTCTCTTCGACCAATGTATGCTAATAGCACTGATGGGGTAAAATCATGGCTGAGAGAAACCAGTGCAGGGGCTTGTGCTTCGGCTGGTGTGGTGGAGGGCAAGTGAGCTCTCACTAAGTAAGTAAGTGTTGATTCGAAGCTCAGCTGGGGTTCTGGGTTTTGCTCATATCTCATTTTCCCGTATTTCATCTACTTCTCTCAGTTGATTCATATACAAACCCCATTATCCATGAACTGATGTCGCATTCATTTTAAATATTTCTTTTACTCTTTTGTTGTTCATTCGAGTCATACGTTGTTTCCTGTTCCTAGTTTTTTTTAGTTCATGAGTTGCGCTTCTTTTTCTCAACCCATCAAGACAGCTTGTCTTTTACTGACTACTTCGTCGTCTCTATCAGAATCAGAAGTTTTTACGAGAATTCTATCAGAAGCCACTGAGCTTTCGAGAGAGAATAACTGGAATAAGTGCTACCGCCTTTATAATGTGAATATATAATTATGTGGTCGGCAATTGTACCATCTACACCTCGCAAATGGTGCCGTTGCTATGAAATCAAGCATTAGCCAAACGAAAGAAATGGTGTCCGATCTAGACAACGAGTGTGGAAAGATTGGTCTTTGACTAAATCACGGAAAAACGATGTTCATCAGGAACGGATTAGTTTCTTATGCTGCATTCTTGCTCAATGGAATGAATATTTCGGCATTCAAGTGATTGGGTGTTACAGGTGATTCAAGTGATTAAATGAATTCTGTCCAAACACCTTTTCTTTGTATGGAATGATATCTGTAGTCTATCTTCCACCTTTGTTTCGCATTCACTTCTTTCGTTCTTCATTACATGATCTACTTTAGTACTGACAATAATTTCTTCTTGTGGCATTTGCTATTAAGCCAACAATGAACGCGTTATAAGGCGACACCGTCTTCCTCTGTCGTCGTCATCGTTTATGATGGGCCATCATAAGAAAG
Source organism: Angiostrongylus costaricensis (assembly GCA_900624975.1). NCBI lineage: Eukaryota > Metazoa > Nematoda > Chromadorea > Rhabditida > Metastrongylidae > Angiostrongylus > Angiostrongylus costaricensis. Next base: position 35,674 of record UYYA01000591.1, on the reverse strand, counting down.
CTGAACGAATGGAAATCGTGTCATGGTGTGAACAATTCATTAAGACGTTCATATAGTTCATAGGAAGACCAAGATTTGTTAAGAAGTATGTGGCTATTGGATCCAGTATAGAATGATGAAACAGTTTTTAAGGAAAAAGATCTTCTGGCTGTAAGAATAATAAGTTTATGGGAAAGGTCTTCGTTGCGGTCCCATGTGAGGCATGGACTATTTCTGTTGGATGTTGTGACGAGTGAATGTAGGATAAAATCTACGCTACTAGCAGTTCTTGATGAAATCTTCTTTCTATTGATGATTCACGTTGACTAATTACCATGTTTATGCGTTTTGTTTGCTATAGAATGCTATGTCAAACTGCAAGTGGTCTGAAACTTTTATGAGAATGGGAAAATCAGCGTCAAAAGTTTCCACAGTTGAGTTCTTTTGCTTCAGGTCATTAACCAAAATCTGGCTAATGTCCCAGGGGTTCTAACTTTCTTGTCTGGAGTAGTTTGTACGGGTGAGAGAGCTTTAGTGCATCCAAACGGATAACATCGTCAATCACCACCTTTTAATCGATTCGTAATTTTATTGTAGTTTTCAGTCAATCAATAGACATCAAAATTATTGCATTTCTTTCCATACTTTCTTCAGATTTCCGTTATGTATAGTGGGCCATAGTTTCTTTGCTTCTTACTTTTCATCTTCATTTTTTATCTTCGTTTTTATTCATTTCTATTTCGTCTGAAGGTATGAAGTCGGTCAGCTCTCATCTCTTGCACACCCTCGAATTCTACACGTCCAGCAATCGTTAGAAGACTCAAGGTTCGTTTTTTAAATCGCTTGGGCATATCGATTTTTTTTTACTTTTCGCCACTGTTTCCCCTTAATCAACACAATTTACAAATCCCCTGTAAATTTCCCCATTTATCTGCCTTGTCAGTTATTTCTCATTCATATCTCAGATTTAATTTAATGGATATTTTCGAATTCCATGTTTAGGTTGTAAAGAAAATACAGTAGTTAGTGACGATATCAAGGGACGTCAGAAGTTTCTACGTCCTGCAGATTTTTTCTGTCGAATATTTTTGGAAAATTCGGTTAACTATTATCTATTTTGAAGTTGCGAAAACACTATGAAACTTCTGGTAAATACTTTTCGAAGCATTTCTCTGAAAGCCGTCGAAACTGGATGATAAACTTGTAGCTAGATAAAGGATAAAAGCATAATGCTCTCGACGTTGATCAATCTCTGATGGATGCACTATGCATTCGACATCATTAAGCATCGTTAGAAGGTGATTGAATGCAAAGCTGGCCTTTACGATGACTTGCGATGGCCTAGCTATGCATCGAACCAGTGCTGCTATACTCCGAGACAAGTCTGACATCAGTTGGCTTGGTTGGTTGTGGGCGCGGGGATCGATTCCACGTGTGTTGTAGGACGCCTCCCACCACGGCGCTCAAATATAACCAACGAAATGTAGCTAGATACTCCTGTTATATTCTTTACACGATATTCTATAGCTAATCTTCAAAAAAAAGTTTCCATTTTATTATGTTTGTTTCCATAAACTATGAACGTTGTACTTGTTTGATTACGGTAACCCTGTGTTTTGAACCATGCGCCTTGGACTTCAAGTAACTACTAAAATCGTAATAAATACATGAAATGAAAACGAAACAATCGAAGAAACGTGTGTACCTTTTTAGTGTTAGGAATAGCAATAGGACGAGTTATACTATTTATTATTACTAGTGTTATCATTATTCGTTGACCAAGTAATAACATTAGGTTGACCAATATTATGGCGTGTGTAGCGCAGTGGTCGGTGGCGCCCTGGAATACCCATAAGATAAATCCTTGCGCCCCAGGCCCACTAAGCCTTCCATATCTCCGTGGTCGGTAAATTGGCGCCATATTTGTCTGGAAGGACAGCAGCGCTGGCTCAATACATCGGTAGGCCACCGCGAGTCGTCGTAAAAGCCAGATATGCATTCAGTCACCACCAACGATGCTCAATGAAGTCGAATGCATGACACATCACTGAGCGATTGATCAATGCCGAGATCTTTGTTTTCTATTTTTATTATTAATATTACCTGTCGCCTGTAGTCGCGTTGATCGTCGAGTGACTCGAGCGGGCGCCAGTAAATTTTCCATTTTTCCCTGTCGCGTGCAAGAGTAGCCCAGTGGGTTCTGCTCGCTCTAGAGACTCGTCGAGCATCATATCTTTCTTCTAGGCTCTTCGTGAAGAACTCTGACCATCGGGTTAGTGGTCTTCCTGCAGTACGTTTGACATCCCGAGGAATCCAGTCACTGACGGATCTTGTCCATTGGTTGTCATTCATAGGCGTTACGTGTTCGGCCCACCTTATCTTCGACTCTTTGGCGTACAGAACGGCATCTTTGACTTTTGATCGTTAACGCAGATCGGAGCTTCGGATCCCATCCCTTACTTGTGTGGAACGGGATACTTCTAGCATCGTCCTTTCGACTGCGCGTTCAATAACGCTGAGTAACCTTTCATCCTGCTTACGTAGCGACCAGGTTTCTGACGCATACGTTGGGGCAGGAAGTACCGTTCTGTCGAAAAGGTGGGCACGGAATCGGGTGTTCTTTGTTCTGTTCACTACATCTTTGACTACATTAGGCTTGTAATATTTAGCGCTGGCATACACGCGTGGCACGGTCGTCGGTTTGATCATCGCTCTGGCTTACCATGCCCTCCTTCCTTCCTGAGCTGGGAAATAGGTACATGGCTTGGTTGAGGGAATAAAAAACTGCTGACTGATGCACTGATAAGCTTCGAAAGTCACTGTTGAGGTAAACATGCACTCAATTATTTCAGCGATTCTGTAAATAGAGACGAATGCATGGTGCGTCTTCAGAGGTAGATCACAGCCCATTCTTTTATCGTTATACCCTTTTATTGCAATAGCTTATAATTTCTGGGCTCACGAAGCCTCTCATTTATCCGGGATCGTGAAATTTGAACCAGACTTGTCTGGGAACGGTTGGAACCTTGAAATCGAATTGGGAACGCTTGAGCCCGAGTAGCAAGGAAGTGCAAGGAGAGTCACTCGATTAGCATTCAGAGATGTCCATAAAGAGCACAACAATCCTCAAGCGGTAACCGAGATCATAAACGAAAAGTTTGAAACTCCTAGAAGATGATGACTGCGAGGAAACGAATTGAATGCAAGAAGTGCTAGGATCCACGCAGTAGGTATTGAGACGAGCCGTATAAAAAAATCTGTAATCTCACAATAAGATATGTGCGTCGCTTTGTAGAGCGTGATGACCATGCAAGAGAAATGTCCAATTGTTTAGGGAATTTCTTGCCTTTGCAACGGAATCGGTTATCGCGTCACTGGATCTCCTTGTGGTCGAAGAAGGAGTTGAGCGACTGGAGATGAAAGTCGGTGTTCTTCAGGTCAGTTGGCCTATTTGACTATTTCTGAGTGACAGAAACTTCTAACCATACTTTTCTCTTCGTGTTGAAGGTTTTTCACGTCTAGAATTCTGATTGGATTGGAATTCAATTTCACATTAACTGTATACTTATCTCTCTAAAAAATTATCAAGCCAGCCCTTACAGTCGTGAGAGAAGAGGGGTCAAGGTGTTTTGTTTGCTCTGGGTTTCCATCGCACTTGCTAGAAACATGTTTGGGAGCTGAACTACCATTACAATTACAGTTCACGGAGTAAAAGAAAATGTGTGAAGAAAAGAAGGAAAAACTCTTTGTCAACTAAGACTGGCGGTGAACTTGGTCTTTCCAGGCTCTGAGAAAGGCGAAATCCGCCGAAACGTCAGCTTACGCCTAAATAAAGAGATAAATAACACCTCGTGTCTGCTAGACAAGAATACAAAGGATTCTTAGTCAACTGTTTAACGAAGTTCTTTGCATGCTGTTTAGTGCAGTTGTTCGAATCTTAGCACTCATATGCTTAGTCATTAAGTCTTAATGATAATTAACAAAGAGGAGAATTCCATGAACATGTAAGAAAAATATTGGAACTAGAAAATTTGAAAATCTGGGAAATAAAAGTTTCAAAAAAAAGATGAAATTTACAATCAGTAATATTTTGCAAATTCTCCTTGTGTAAAGTAGCACGAGGATGGTGTATCTACTTTTTCAAAGACCATAGCTAACATTTCGGCGATTTCGTCTTTCTGAGAGCCGTTTAACTCCTTAGATGGAGTAAGGTCAACCGTGTGCAGTTCACGTATTACGAGTAATCGAGTTCGTTCAATACAAGTTCACATTTTACTCGTAATATGTGGAATTCACAATTTTTTCTAGTTTAGAGACAATCATAGCTTTATTTCAAACTCGGTTACGATTTTCAGATTATCGATGGCCTTTCGTATTTGCACAATTCTGCGAAGATCCTTCACGGTAATCTGACTCCGTCCGCCATTTACGTCACTAACAGTCGACAATGGAAAATTGCCGGTTTCGCGTTTGCAGTGGCCGCAAAAGAACCGGTGAGTGACGGAGCGTATCGGACGAATTGCCTGCCAGTAGTTTTACGCTGTCGGTCCCGTAAAGAGTTTCCATGAACGTATAATAAACAAATGACGCTTAGTTTTTTTGAATTTTGTATCTATAAATTGCAAACGTGTTAAGGGGACTAAAATAAGTGCTCAAGAAAGCATTTTTCAACGTTTTCAGCTATTTTTGTTATTCATGAGAGGGTTGCTAGTTGTTGATCAGGATACCCAAACTGAAAACGACTTCGACGTGTCTAGTCGGACGCCACGCCTAGCTGTAGGTAAATCTTCTAAGAAAGTCATGACCGCTTCTAAAAGATCTCAATCGCAGGGTTGCGGAGATCAGCACCGACCTGTGACTGCCTGCAGTGGTTATGTGGACTGGGAAGACCCTAGGTCCTTTTTTGTATGAGGAATGTCTTTTCGTACTGGAAATGCAAAGATATCTCACTCATCCAGTTATGTAAAGTGTGATTGGAAGTCCCAAGATTTATAAAGATGGGCAGTCCAATTATCCAAAAAGAAGTCATTTACATTTTTAAAATTCTGTATTTGTATCGAGATGTCATATTAATCTTCTTTCAATTTTGATTTCACTTTAAAAACTTACTGAACAGATTCATCTCATTCAGTTTAGACTTTAGCTAGATTTCTGATTTTTAAGTTTATTTACTTGGATACTTGGATGGACCAGTCCTCACTGGTTGTGCGGACTCCAGCATAATATCCACTTTCTAGGAGATTTGCTGGTCTAGTCACTATAATCTCCTAGAATCCCGAGGTCAGCCAGGCCAAAGTCTACCCCAGGTCGTCTCCACCACAGGCAATCCCAGCCTTTGTGGATCAAAGGGAGATTTACCACCATGCGACCTTGATACCAAGTCAGTGGTTGATTCTGGTGTTGGTTTGCTCTTAGCTAGGCTTCCTGGTGGAAACGCAGGACTCCTTCTCAGCTTGGGAGGCTCTGCCAGGGGATGAATCTTCCGCTGTACATCGCAGTCCAACCGACACCCAGAAACACCTCCCAGCCACTATGAGGCAGTAAACTGTTAGGAACTTTTTAAGTTTATTTTTCAATTTTTCAATCGTGACGAGATTTAGTAGGAAAAGCTTGGAGGATTTTTTCTTAACTGAAGCAACCATTTGATCTCAAAGTCTAAACTTTTTCCTATCGTAACAAAAAATGATTGTGAAGATTTTAAACATTGGTGTTTCAACTGCTTTACAACAACATGACAATCACATGAGTGCGGACGAAGAAAGGATAGAGAGGCAAAAGCAATCGCTATAATGCATCAGACCTCAATTTATTGATTCTTTAATTTATAGTATTTCATTCAAGGATTGTTATCCATGTTTTCCGTGGACTAAGAAACTTCCACCGATTCTGCAACCGGATCTAGATTTCCTGGCTCCGGAATATCTGGCTCCGAATCAACAGACGGTCACATCGGCTGCCGACGTGTTCTCCTTAGGAGTTCTTATATGTTGGATCTATGCAGGTGAGCTCACACAGCCTATGAAATGTGACTATATTATTTGGAAGCGTAAACGACACTTTTTCTTTGAAGAGGGTTTTTAATATTTATTACTGTTTTCGGAGTTACGTGTAGCACAGCGGTTAAAGATACTCTACCATTTACACGGGGTCGTTGCTTCGACGCAGCACTTTTGATTCATAAAGCTTTGCAAGGCCGGTACACTGGGACGAGACTTGTCCGAGAGGGCGAGGCGAAATACTGAACAGACACATCCGTAGAATTCCAGACTTCATTGTGTAGGATGAATATAAATTAATTCATCTTTACGAAACTTGGAGGCGCCACTGCGACACACGTGGAATTCATCCCTGCGCCCATGGCTCACCAAGCCTTCCATCCCTCCGGAGTCAGCAAGTTGGTACCAGACTTGTCTGAGAGGATAGCAGCATTGGCTCGATACATCAGTAGGCCACGGCGTGTCATTGTAAAGGCCAGATATGCATTCAATCACCTCCAAACGATGCTTAATGGAGTCGAATGCATGGCGCATCTCTCAGAGATTAATCAATGCCGAGAGCTTTATCCTTTATCCTTTTTATCCTTTACGGAGCTTAACGAAGTCGAATACGTTATTCGTCTCTTATAGATTGATCAATGCCAAAGACGTTTCTTTATTAATAACTGTTATAGTTACTTTTGTTATTTCATTATTATTGTGACTTCAGTGATCTTCTCTGCAAGTGAGGGTTCCTAAGCCATTTAAGGCCTCGATAGTTGGACCCTTCCAACTGGCCTATTTTTCGGTACACTTTCGGATCAGAAGGGACTAGTTGTGTTGTTGTGATGTAGATTCAGGCGATTAGTGACCATCAAAAACCGCATACAATTGTAACCTTTTTATTTCTCGTTGTCATTTGGTTAAAAAGTGTCTGAGAGTAGTATAGCTCCCGAGTTTTCAAAGGCAGACGTAACTTTTCTGCTTTCCTCGAAGCCGTCCCTTGAGCATTTCCTATTGCTTAATTGCCAACCTTAAGCCTAATTGACGTGTAGAAACAATTCTCATTCTCATAAGCTCGTCTAGTAACATGTACACGAATTGGATTATATGTTTACGGAAAGAAGAAGATGAATGTGACATAACAAAAACAGGAAGTCCATCTAATCGATGCACTTGCGTCCTAGGCCAAGACGCCTTTACTCTGATTCCAAGTGGGAAGGTATTACGTAGCTACACGGCTGAGTGACTTTGCTCAACCGTCAGATTCGTAGATTACTGTTATTTTTATTAATGATGCTGAGATATTTGCAAAACTTCGGACCGCAAGTGTCTGCGGTGGGAACGAACGCGCTATTGTCCTTTCCAGGAGTAATGCGTTCACCATCACACTATGCGAGTCCTTCGTTTGGCCTGTCTCTCAGCTAGTTCTATCGATTTTTGCCATCAGCAATCACCCGTTAGCGGGAATTGATCTGGGGAGTCCAAACCGGCAACGATCCCAGTTAAGCTGAGGCTGTAGTAATAATCACAATTTTAACTTATTATTTACTCATTGAAAAGAGTAGGCCGTAAATGATAAGTTAAAATTGTGATTATATTTACAGTTTCAGCTTAACTGGGTTCGTTGCTGATTTGGGCTCCCCAGATCAAGCCCGCTAACGGGTGATTGATGGTGACAAAAGATCGATCGAACTAGCTGAAAGACAAGCGAAGTGAAGGACCCGTATGATGTGGTGGTGAACGCGTTACTCCCCGGAAGGGACAACAGCGCGTTCGCTCCCCACCGCAGACACCTGCGGTCCGAAGTTTTGCAAATATCTCAGAATCATTAGTTATATTTCGCAATCTACCCTGCCATTAAAAAGAGTAGGCAGTAAATAATAAGTTAAAATTATGATTGTTTTTATTGTTATTGTTGTTATTATTATCAATTGTTATTATTATTATTAATGTATTATTTGCTATTATTACTACTTATTTATTATTTAGTACTATTGCTATCCTTATTACTGATTGGCACATGTAACTCAATGCTTAGGGATTCCCTGCAATACATATGTAGTCATTGGATTGAACCTTCATTAGATTAACACTCTTGCGACGAATGACCTCTATAGGAGTCATTTCGAAGCTATGGGAGTGGCCGGCATATCCCCCGTGAGGGTCATTTTCAATTCTGGTGAATTATTTTAACCATAACATAGATTTCCATTACTTTTTGTAAACAATGGTTAACTTATCCAATGCAGACGCTGTGGCGGACATCGAACATGAGTGGATGTCCACTTAAGAATTCCTCACTTAATAATTTAAAAATGACGCCTTTTTGGCCGAATTAAACGAGAGACTGCTGCTTCTGAAGAGAATCTGCTCCATGGGGACTGTTGTTTTTCCGGAGGGACCAGATTTGTCTTTAGTGTATTTGGACAATGAACTTCGGCACTAAAGAAGGTTTTTCGCAACGATGTAATTAATCATTGAGAGGACATCTTCAGAGTGACGTCTCTATCTATATATATATGTATATATATATATATATATATATATTAAGTGTCAGTATCCTACATACAGTTGCCATTCTTTAAATTAAAACTTCAGCACTTCAAGTTAAAACTTTTCATCTCTTTGCATCTCCTCCATTTGCTAGCCAAAATCAACGACTTTGAAGTAAATTGTGATGTACTTTCATAATAGCTGTTGAAACTACTAGTTGTGAACGAACTAGGCGAGCCAGGCGTTCATCAGTGTATGTCCACGTGCTATGTTTCTATGTTTTATCTATGCTTTACATATAATCATATATATATATATATGTATATATATACATATATATACATATACACGTATATACATGTATATATGTGCAAATATATGTACATTTACACATGTATATATATATATGTATATGTATATGCATACATATATGATGCTATTTGCACCTAATACGTCTTATACACTATTTATTTTCCTTGCGACCAAACACATTTAGAATTTATGCATTTTAAACAGAATTTATAATTATTGCAACTTTCAATGTTTACATGTTTGACATACTACTACCAATCACTGAAATTGCTCCCTCTTTCACTCTGGGTGGGTACTATTGTACTTTTCTAAATATATTTGTCGCATTGACTAAATGTAGTCATGGCCTACGTGCTTTGTAAGCTTTAGGATATGGGGTGATAAATTCCTATTAGAAAGTCCTCGAGGGAAACAGCGAAATAAATCATGCAAAAGAGAAGCTAAATTGGTATAAGGGAGAAGGATATCCACGACGGAGCGGGAGGTCTCTGAAATACTGGTGGGCCTTCAGAACCACATAGACGCGGTCAAACTAGACTTTTCATCCGTTAGAAAAGATAGGAATTGGAAGACATGCAGAAAATCCCCTGAGCTGATTCAGCTGAAATAAAACTGCATAGCACACTTAGGTTAGTGCGCAAATCACTTGGTGGAAGTGGAGGAGACTTGTCTTCAACCAATGACATGTTGACTTCAAAAACAACATGATGCCACAATGTACTCCCCATCAGGCATGACACGTCTACGTTTGCTTTTCCTCATTTCCCTATTTTTACTAACGGACGTGCCATCTTGGACTCTTAAATAGAGCTGAGAAAAATCTCCCAATAAAGCCACGAAGTACCAGAGGAAATCTTTGACATATTCAGATTTAAGTGCACACCTGGTAGAGAATAACTTGACATAGTTGTTACTTGAGTGGCCCGTCCTCACTGGTTGTGCGGGCCCCAGCATAATCTCCATTTTTCAGAGATTTGCTAGTTAAGCCATTGTGGTTTCCTAGAGGCCCGACGTCGGCTTGGTCAAAGTCTGCCCCACCTCTTCACCACTACAGGCAGTCGCAATCCTTGTGGATCAGAGGGAGCCACCATGCGACTTTGATACCAGGACGGTAGTGGGTTCTGGTATTGGTTTACTAGGCTTCCTGATGGAAACGCCGGACTCCTCAGCTTGGGAGACCATACCAGGGGATGAATCCCCTGCTGTAAATCGCAGTCCGACACCTAGGAACACCTCCTAGCCACGATGAGGCGGTAAACCGTTGGAAGAGAATAACTAGTCTTTCTAAATTTAAACTTTTATTAAATGAAACGAAAACCGTTGGAATCTAAATCATTTCGTTTACAAAAAACCAAATACCTTTTAGAGTAGTGTTCGTAAGTGTACCGTTTCTCAGTATATTATTTCCAAGAAAATAAGCTTAAGTCACTATTGACTATTGATTATAATGAAACTATTGATTGTTCCACCTTTTGAAATCGCGACGATAATTCTTGGCCATCATACGGAATGAGAGGGCCTATGAAACGACAGTGCAAAGTTTCTTCTATATGTCTGTCGAGTTCCAACTCCTGAAATTCACTGGTCATGGAAAAGTTGTCGACAGTTATGGGAGAACGAGCATCGCACGTTGTGTGGAGCGTAATTTCTGACAAGTAATTTGTAGTAATTTGTATCATTACAGCATTCCTTTTATAACTTAAAACTTCAGTAAATGATGACAGCAATAACATTGCAGAATGGGCACGCCTTTTAAATCGTACGCAAGAGTTTTATATGAACTCAAAAACAGGATGATGTGAGGAAAATGGACCATACACAGGAGAAGAGAAGGACGGAAATTCTTTCTAAAGGGAGAGAAACTAAGTTGTAAAGCGGAAATCGCAAAAAAGACGTGAAACTAACTAAGAACTGCCGAATTGGCCGATGTGACCATCCGGAAGTGTTACAGTGAGTACAGCGAAAAATTAGGCGTTGTCTATTCCGGAAGAAGAGCAATTGGGCGTCGTGACGATAGTGTTGAGCTGCCTCCAACGACGCAGCTTTCCATTCCTTCGTGTCATCAAATTGGTATCAGACTGGTTTGGAAAGATAGAAACACTGACTGGATACATCGGCAAGACAATTCTAGTCATTGTTAGGTCAAAATCACCTCTGTAGCTATGAATGGTGTCGACTGCATGGCATATCTTTGAAGGATTGATCAACGCCGAAGGCACTGTCGCTCTCTACCATTGCGTTATTGCTATTTGTTCTTATTCTTTTATATTAATATCTTTTTAAACAGTACTTCAGGTGTAGAAAGTTAACCGTGTTGGTTTCAGGCGGCAAGCGTCTCATTGATGCAAAGAATAATCTGGAGACTCATGCGATCATCTGCGGTCAGGTAAGTATTTAAATTATTATTTAAAAGAGGGAAAAAAGGAAAACATGTCCAAATTATTATTTAAAGAGGAAAAGCCTTATTGTGGACGATAGTATTTCATTACACAGTTCTAAGTAGCGCGTGCAGTGGTCGGAGACGCCTTGCAACACGCAAGGAATCGATTCCCCCGCACGTGGCCCACCTCCATCCCTTCGTGGTCGGCAAATTGGTACCAGACTTGTCTGTATGGGAGGATAGCAGCACTGGCTGGATACATCGGTAGGCCACGGCGGGTCATTGTAAAGGCCAGATATGCATTCAATCACCTCCAAACGATGCTCAGTGAAGTTGAATGCATTCGTCATGATTAACGCTGAGTGCTTTATTCTTTTTTATCCTTTACACAGTTCTGTAGAACCGATTCTGTATAAAGAACAAAGTCGGTAAATGTCAGTCTATCTAATATATTAAGGGTTTTAGAAAGGAGGTAAGAAATCAGAATAGATTTAAAGGCCATATGAAAGCAGAAAGTGACGTAACAACTGTAGATTTATGGTTTTAGACCTTATCATAGAAAGGTACAAGTAATCGGATACAAAAAGAAAAACAGAAAAGAGAATGTTATAAAGCAATGGCCGTATCCATTTTCCAGTTGAATGAAGCACTGAACTGTATCTCTGAAGAGTTGGGCTCGAATCTGAAAGAATCTATGCGTAAAGTGCTTAGTTTGGACGTAGAAGTTCGCCCTACAGTGCAACTGCTTTCACTGGTTTGGTTTTCGCTTAGTTTTTGCTTTACAAAATAGAAACAAACAAGATCAAAGTTAACCATCGCTCCATTTTAGAGGCCCATAAGTGAAATAATAAAGTGAATAATGTCATCGTTCGTCGAAGACGTCATCAGCGACCTTTGTCATAACAAACCATTTATTAAAAAGTTCTCAGCGACTATTAGCTCAGAGATTAGAGACTCCTCGACAATTACCCCTCTATCCTTTCTATAGAGAGCTTATGACATCATTTAAAATCACTATTATTTGATGTAAATAAAAAGGAAAGAGAAAGAAATCCTCAATGATCAAGTGCAGAAGTCTCTTCGGTGAACTGTATCTTATCATAATCTACAGGTAAATCACTTTCGAAATCTCTTGCTACTGTGAAAAGCCTCCAAAACGATCTGTTGTTGAGCGACTAGGGCGACCAAGCGCAAAACCAGTTATGGGTAAATTTTGGGAGGTATTAACGTTTATAGTTGCTGAACACCAGAAGAAATTAAATGATCCAACACGTCGTGCATATATTTAAATAACAAGAGTTCTTGATCAGAGCCGCCACTTTGTGATGGGTTCGATACGTTGGCAAACTGCTACGGGACCTTTTTAGGAGGACAGCAGTACCGACTCGATACATTACTAGGTCACCACGAATCATTGTCTGAGCCAGAAATTGATTCATTCACCTGCAGACAAGCCCACACGAGTGCCTGAAAATTTTCGTGGATGACGGATTGAAAATGAATGAAAGAACTGCATGGGTGTGCACGACATAAAGGCGGACCATGTAAATAGGAAATTAACCAGCATTTAAAATTTTGAAAAATTTGAGAAGTACAAAGTGGGTAGAAGTTTATTACGGATCGATTAAGAGTTTCAGATTAAACACTTCGACGATCCGGCGCTTTCAGCACTTCGACAGCTTGACGACATTTCACAGGTGTTCGATCCGTCCCAAAAAGCGCATTTCCTTGGCCAAACTCTCGTCTCGGCGTTGCCGGTAATCCCGGAAGTGAGCTGCCAGTTGTTTTTAGTTGTTTATTCATCATTTCACTACTCATATATTTCTGCATTGTACTTTCGAAGCTTTATAAGCACATTGATTAGGAAATCCATACACTTATTTTTGAAGCCAGTAACAATTTATCAATGAATGAAGCAAAGAAGAAAGTAAGTAAAAAAGAGCAGTTGAACGAGATAGAATCTTCCTGGTTGCTCTTGTTCAAAAAGTTCCACTTTTTTATTTATTTTTACTTCGATGTAGATTTGCAAAAGTGCTTAATGCAATCATGCGCGACTTTTGGAACACTGTAAAATATTGCACATACAGGAATGAAATAGAGCGATATGAAGCCATATCTTATTACTTTTACCATTCGGGGCTACTTTTTCTTTATTTCTACGTCTTGAATTGCAATGAAATAGAAGAGTGTGGTTGATGAACAAAGTGGTTGACCAGCACTTTCTATCTATTCACTATCCTTGCCATGCTGCTAAAGCTTAATTTTCAATTTAAATGAACTTGTTTATTTTTGTAATCGCAAATTTATGGATGTAGTTGGTTTGTTGTAGACGATATGGTTCTCACGAGTATTGCCGCGTTTCAATGAACAGTTGTCCGATTCGCACGAGTTGTTTGCTCCTTTGGCGAAGACGTTATTCTTCATACTCGATCATTGTGAAAGTCATAATATCTATAAACTACGCACATGGATGCGGAAGATCCTCGATCACACCACTCAGAAACCGGTCCGACTCTATTTATTCTTTACTTGTTTTTTTTTATTTATTTACATATTCATTTATTCATTCTCCATTCATTATTGGGTTCGCTACTATCATTCGCTTCTTGACCATCCTTGTATTTCAAAAATATTTCATGTACTTTTTTCCTAGAAATATGCCATTTTTCTGCCGTATTATCCGTCTCCACTCCCAACCGTTTACCGCCTCATCGTGGCAGGGAGGTGTTCTTGGGTGCTGGGCTGCGATGTACAGCTAGCGAGGGATTCATGCCTCCAGCAGGGTCACCCAAGCTGAGAGGGAGTCTGTCGTTTCCATCAGGAAGCCCAGCTAAAAGTGAACCAATACCAGGATTGACCACCGTCCCTATATCAAACTAGTCGTATAGTGGAAAATCTCCATCTGATCTACAAGGCGACAACTACTTGTGATGGGGACCACTTGAGACAGGCTTTGGCCAGGTTGACCTCAGGACTCCAGGAAACACAATGGCTAAATCAGCAAAACTTCGAAAAATCGAGAAGGTGCTGAGACCCGCACAACCGGTGAGGGCAGGCCATCTAAGTGTCCAAATATCCAAGTAAGTACTATCCTTCTCCTTTTATTCTTCCTCTATACCGTCCAATTGTAAACCATTTTTGTGCCTTCAAGTTGGTTTTTCTTTGCCTTTACTAGATGAGTAAACAATAAAATGGCAACTGAGTGGTGTAATAGAACTCACAAATCGTGAGAGAGACAGCAAACCAGTTGGGTTCTGGCAAATCGGTATGAAGGAAGAGAATGAAAGAGGAAATCTTTTGAAAAAATCCGCGATGAATTAAATGCGAAAAAAATCTTCGAAAACTTGAAACGTATGAGAACATGTAACAAAATGTGGCGGAATAGGGATAAAGTGTAAAATGAGAGACACTGAGAGACAGAACCCTCATGGTGTGGTGGTGAACGCGTTAGCACCCGGATAGGTTAATAGCGCGTTTGCTTCCCACCGCAGACACTTGTGGTCCGGAGTTTTGCAATTATCTCAGCATCATTAAAGTTATATTTCGCAATATGTACCCTGCCGTGAAAAGTTGTAATAGGCAATAAATAAACAAAGTGTAAAATATTATTAAAACGTGCAAAAAATCACTTAATATGAAGAAAGAACGACTGAAGTGAAAGGATCTCCGATAAAATTTGTTTGATTATGAAAAACCATGTAAAAAAATCGTGACAGTTATGGCAGGAAAAGCTATAGAAAATGAAGAATATGACTCTTTCGTTTTCTTTGCACTTTCTTTTTTTCGTTTTAAATTTCTCTGTTTTCAACTTAGGGCTACTTTCACCTACAAGGGATTCGTTTTTGTTTTTCTTTCCTTGTTTTTTCATGGTTCCAGGATTTTCTATCGGGCTTAAGCGGTTTTTCCGATGGTCTCCTAACTTCTACAACATATTTATGCCGTCAGGTCGAAGCATTCTTCCTTTTTCTTTCATTTTACGAAATAACATATGGATTCTCAAAAGCCTATCGATCGTTCCTTTTTTAAAGTGTTTTAAGCAATTTCACACTTTTCTTTCGTGATTTTTTTACGTCACAATGCTCAGTTTGGTATAAATCCGACGTGATCGAACCACTGCCGTGTGCAAATCGAACGTCACCACTGCCACTACGCCACCCGCACCTCAATTGAACAACTAGAAAAGATAATTTTAACAATCGATTTTTCGCCGCGTTTTCCTTTTCGATTTAAATTCGTCTCTATCATGTAAGAAAAAAACTCTTTCTCCGTTTCTCTCTCTGACTGGTTTCCGCAATTTACTAGTGTTATGTGGAAGTAAATGCTTTAGAAAGCACAAAACTGCCTTGTAAATTCTCTACAGTTTCCATCGTATTTGCCTATGAAATAAGTTGTATAGGTTTTTTTAAAATCATGTGGTCTTTCTTGAAAAAATATTCTCGAAAAACCTCCTGTAATATCCTATTAGAAAAAGAAAACAAGGAAAAAAGAAAACAGAATTCACTTTCTACGAAAAATTCCGTCTAGGTTTTTTCTAACATTTGGTTTTACTGTCTTTTTTTCAATTAAACATTAGCCCAATAATAAGGAGCGCGTGGCGGAATCGAGGTGATACTGTTCATTGAGCGGTCGACTCAAATTATCAAGGCTCTGGTTCGATCGCTCCTCACCAGGCTTTTCATCTCTCCGGGTCGGGAGATTGACACCAGATTTGCCTAAGACAAGCTCACTCATTCCAGTGAAAGTGGGGAAGCTCTTGCACGGCTATTTTAGGAACCCAGGGAGAGTCGACTTGACTAGTATTCAGTGAAATTCGGGACGAAGCCGAAATAAAAATTCTCAAGCAGCACCCGAACTCACACCCAAAAAAGTTGGAAGACCTTCATGGATAGTGTATGCGAAGAAAATAGTCGAATTCAAGATTCCATGGATCCGCATGTTGTGGTACATGTGATCATGTAGCAGGATAATAGTAATAACAATAATAACAATAATGACAATAGTAATAATAATAATAGTAATAATAATAATTAGACCTCGCGTTTGCTCAACAAAAATACGAATAATTAGAATGACAGAAGTAAATTCAGTGATTTCAAGGACCTCCCTCATTGAAAGAGTTCACAGTTAGGTATTGGCAAGGATGCCTGAGTGGTGGTCCCCTGGTGGATTTTCAACGCAGAACAAAACCAAGAGCATTTGTGCAAATGCATATTTAACCGTTGCCATTGCTCCACAAAAATCCCATACCAGGTCATTGGAAAATACGAGAAGAGAGTAGACTTCCTCGAAAGAACAAACCACCTTACTCTATAAGTTCCTGAAAAGCTAAGTGCTTTGGAATCAGTCCTCCACACTACATAGCCAGTCCACTGAATTATTCATGTTTATCACCTCTCTGTTCAAAACGCTGCAAAAAAAATTGACTCATTAGAAAAGTCTAGTGTCCTTCTATATCTCTGATAAAAACGAATCCAATTAGATGGTTTTGGCACCGTTAATTTTTTTTCGCTCTTTTTTCAGACCTAATTACTGATACGGTTAGAAACGAGGTTAAATGGACTTTCATTCGTTAGGGAATATCAACGTCAAATGGCGACAAAGGAAATTTATTTCACAGACAACAGACAGAAAGATAATTGGCTGTTGCTCAAGCGGAAAAGAGTTCAGTGAATGTCCTTTTTTTTCGAAGATCGAAAAAAAACGTGTAGTCGCCTTAGATGTCATTAGGAGACGGTCTTCATTCACAATCGAAGCGCAGTCACTCATATCTCTATCGAAATCCTTAATGATCAACTGTGAATGCATATTTTTTCGATGGATCAACGATATAGGAACAACAATCCATATTGACGGTCTCTAGATGTTTTTAAAAACCTTCTTCATCTTCATCTTTATCTATTCTCACACTAAGCGAGTAATATGTTATTCACTGATATGCTTATGCAGGAAATTTATTGTTGGTTGGGAAAAAGCTTCTTAAGTTCTTTTAAACTGAAGGAAATTAGGACCGCATTAGAGATTTTCTTCTTTAAACTTGGTCATCACATTCCAAGGGTCATACTAGTTGCATAAAACTTCGATTTCCAGAGGCGGTGTAGAGGTTGGGCGCAGTTTCGCCCTTGGCTTGGTTTCTGAGGCATTTTCTTGTCCAAGAAGTTCCCAGGATACTTGAAGAAGTGTTAGTCGGTAGGCGAGAGGTCAGATGAATCATGTAGAGCTTCGTAGCGCAGCTCGTTCAACTATTTCATCGTCCCTTATGTGACGTGTTGCTTATTCCTTCGGCATTAGTTTGTTGAACTTTTTCCATTTTCGAATTTAGATGCTTTGAAATAGTTAAGATTCTTAGACCAACTTTTTTTTGAAGAGGTATGCGTGTATTTGCTCTCACGAAAGCTTCTACTTCATCGTAATTAATAGCAGAAGGACGTACGCAACGTTCTTTAACTTCAACATTGAACTTGCCACATCGAAATTTTCTACACTGTCATTCCATTCGTTGACATTCCTCCATCTCATACCTAATTTATACTTGGAGTCATTTACGTTCACTACGTCCGATTTAGACTCCGCGGAAGTAGATTTGTAGAAAATGGTGTTTTGAGACATGAAGTTCTAACCTTTAAAATGAGCCAAAACTCGGATTGTGTTGTAATTCAGTTATACGAGGCGAAGGAGCACAAAGTCAGCCTACCAGTGTTATATACATATATTTCTTTTATTATTCTATTATATCGGTCTTCACGTCTACTTTACAAATCCCAGCACTTCTCACATTCTATTCGCTTCCTCGCATCCACTGTCCACGAAGATCTTCCAACTTTTGGCGTATGGCGCTTCGGTTGCTGTTTGAGGAGTTCCAATTCGTCTTGAATGTCGTAAAATGCTGCAAAGTCTGAAATTGTAGAATGCTTGTCTAGCAATTCTCCCTTGAGTCCTGATATAGCCGAGCTGGAGCGTTCCGAATTGGATTTCAGAGAGTGATTTTTTCACAGACAAGTCCGGGTATCAATTTCTCTACCTCGGAGGCATGAGAGGCTTGGTTGGCGCGAAAAATCGGAAACCGAACTAGCACCATGCTCGTGATGACAGGCATCACTACCACTGCTATACACAGTATTATATAGGTAGTTTATATATATATATATATATATATATATATATATATATACTCAAGATGAAATTATTAATCCGAAATTAATTTCCGAACAATCTAACAACGGCACCTCAAGCGCTCATTACGTCTTCGATGTCTGAAGTGTAACCATTTTAACTGCTCATAAGCTTTGCTTTGTCTTGAGCTTCAACTTTTAAAAACATCTTTTCGTTTTTGTTCTTGTTTTTTTTCTTTTTTTCACGCTTCCCTCTTCTCGCATGCCCATTTGATTGGTTGGATAAGTTTTAGTTTGAATTTCCAATATTACCATAGGTTGATCGTTCTCGTCTTCTTCATTATATTTTCTTTACAGAAATGATTTATGACTACCAGCATGTCATTTTTTCTACATCATCCGTTTTCACTTCTACTGTGCGGATCAGCATATTAATTAGTTTCCACGCATCTATCATTAGCGACAGTCTTCAAATTTTGCACATGTTCGTTGCTTGAAGAAAGTCGTCTCTATTAATGTGGTCGAATACTGGTCCGGTCGATTCTCCTTGAAGTCTTGATAAAGAAGGGCTAGTACGTCCCCACTTAGATTGAAGTGAGTCTTTTTCCCCGACCTCGGTGGGACAAGCGACCTGGTTAGCCAGTGGCGTGGTCGAACCTGCACGTATCCGTGATGAGCAGCACCTTCACGGCATCCCTACCCACCTCCGCGAAACCATTTAACTGTATTGAATATTACTTTCTTACTTGGATGCCAGGATAGTCCTTTTCATTTGGTGCGAACCTTAGCTTAATTTCCATTTTTTCTCTCTCGTGCAATCATCATCCATGGTGGTGGTCTACTACTAACATGGTAGTGTTCGCGTGGCTCACTTCGTAATTCTGTAATCGTTGTCATCTGCGAGTGCAGATGGTTTATATTAGTCACCAATAAGTCCGCCTATCGTTTGAGTGGTCTTCTAAGAGGATGCTTGCACTCTCTTAGAGTCCACTCCACTGCTTTTCTCGTATATCTGCCATCTAAATTACATTTTATTGCGATGTTTAAATTTTATTTATTTCCTGTTATTTTCTTTCGCTGAAGGGTATTTATGTGGAATACAACCACGACGTTGCTGATATATTTGCAAAACTCTGGACCTCAGGTGTCTGCGGCGCGAAACGAGCGCGCTATTGCTCTTTCCGGGGACTAACGCGTTCATCACCACATCATGCGGGTCCTTCGCTTCGCCTCTTTCTCAGCTAGTTCTATCGAGTTTTTCAAATATCTCAACATCATTGTGGTTGAGTCATAAATGATACCCTACCGAGAAAAAGAAAAAAAAAGAGAAAAATTGTAATAGGTAGCAATGTTCAGCAATCGCGAGGTTTTTAAACAGCATACATTTATTTCCATAGGAAAACACAATACAATACAACGCTAGCTGACGTTTCGGCAGTATCGCCTTCTTCAGAGCCTGGAAGGGCATGCTGATATACAATCTACTAGGCCAAACGCTTAAATGACATTTACAAAAAGACGTAAGACTCTTTGGTAATTACATGATCAACAACTTCTCGAAAAAACCCACCGCTTTTTCGTGACTTCCAATGAGGAAGTTTAGAACAGCTGATTATAGTCGCATGTAGTGGACGACTGCAGTATCCCACATCAAAAATCGGTGCGAACATACGGGATCAGGTCGCGTATGACCTCCGGGCATTCGTCCCTGCTATTCATTCTAGTGTTTATGGCATTTATCCAAAAAGCCTCAACAAGTTTCGCGCTGGTGTTTTGGACTCCTGTGCAAGGATATTGACTTTTACTTCAAAATCGTCTCCGCTCTGCTTTTGTGTCCTATGCGTGCCTAGTGGGGTGCTTCGTTTTAGTTTTCGTTTGCCATCTAGGTGTTTTTTTATACGGATACACAAAGGTCTGCCAGTTTCGCCAATATATTCATCTCTGCAATTGTTACACGAGATCAGGTATATCGTACCTGAACTCATGCAATCACCGTCCCTGCCGTAAGGGCAAATTACGCAATGTGTTGTTTCACATAGACGGTCATACAGGCGGTTACGAACTAATTGGCGACGTAGAGTAGCCGGTGGTATTTCAACTATCGCTACCGCTCCTCTAGACCTGCCCTTAAGCATCGTTTTATAGCTACGCTTATTTCATCGCTTATAAAAGGCAACATAAACGGGACTTTCTTTTGGCCAAGTGTTTCGCGTGGGCGTCTCGCTCTCCTTCTAGACATATCTCGTGGGGTTACTATTTCATAGCCATTGGAGATGGCTATTTGCCGAACCAAGACACGCGACTCTTCCTTTAGTTCCCTGGTAGTGCACACAAAGGTCGCTGTTCGAAACATGTTTCTCACAAAGATCCTCGTTGCGTGTGAAAGGTGGGAAGAAAGGAAATGAAAAAGAATGTTCTTGCTACTTGGCTTTCGGTACCACTTTGTCAGGTAACCGCTACTTGATAGGTTTATTTGGACGTCCAAAAACGAAAACCAGTTTTTTCTCGGTTTCTCCCGGGTGAACTTTTTGTGCTCAGACTGCTCCTTCAATAATTCAAAGCATTTGTCCATCTCCTCCTGCGTAGAGAAGACGACAAAACAATCATCTACATTTCTGCAGTAGAGTAGTGGCCGGACACCGAGAACAGGGGCCTCTATCCTAGACATAAACACAATGGCAAGGCTTGGTGCCAGTCGCTGTACCATTACCAACCCCCTTATTTGCGCAAAATATTTCCCAGACCATTTGAAAATCGAGCAGTTTCGGCACTCCTTTAAGAGAGCCATTAGCTGCTGGATGGACAAGCCATGCATATTTATTCTTCCTTGATGTTCAACAAGAAGTTCGAAGATGGCTTCCAGTGCGGAGTCATTCGACACGTTGGTGTACAGCGCGGTAATATCGAAGGACTCCATCACGTATGGGTTATTAGGAGACGCTCTAGGAACATTTCGGTGTTGGTGAGGTGAGCTGAAAACGTTTAAGCAACTGGGAAAGTATTAGGCTTAGAAACCAGGTTATCGTAATACACAAACTAATGATAGGTCTAAGCTTAAATGATGATGGATTGGTTGACGCATGATCATCAGGTGATACCAACTTATGTGTTTTAATAAGTAGGCATAAGACGGAGCATGTTGGTCTGTCGACTTTAAAGTGCGAAACAACCGACGATTTTAAGCCTGCCGCCTTTGCCACTTTGACCCACTGATTATTTAGTATTCGGTATTGACTTTTGTATTCCCTTTCAGATGATGGGCGATAAAGAGTGACATCACTAAGATGTTCCTCATTTATCTTAACATCTAGCTGGCGGGGAATAACTACGAACTCTCCCCCCTTATCACTAACAGACAATCTTATTGTTTTCGAGTTTATTAATTCTTCTTGAGGCTTTTTGGATAAATGCCAAAACCCTACAATGAATAGCAGGGATGAATGCCCAGAGGTTATGCGCCGCCTGACTCCGTATTTCGCATCGATTTTTGATTTGGGACGGTGCAGTCATTAACCATATGCGGCTATAATCAGCTGTTCTAATCTTCCTCATTGGAAGTCACGAAAAAGCAGTGGGTTTTTCGAGAAGTTGTTGATCATGTAATTACCATAGAGTTTTTCGTCTTTTTGTAAGTGTTATTGAAGCGTTTGGCTTGGTAGATTGTATATGTATATCAGTATGCCCTTCCACGGTCTGAAGAAGGCGATACTGCCGAAACGTCAACTACTATTGTATTGTGTTGTGTGTTTTTCTATGGAAGTAAATGTATGCCGTATAACAACGTCGCGATTGCTGAACAAGAAAACGACACATTCATATTCCAATGCCGAGGTTAATGGAAGGTTTATCCTGGGAACTATTTCAAAAAAGAAAGCTTTGTTCCTTTGCATGTAAAAAATTTTAGAGTAGAAATATCCTTACTGTTTTCACGATTTGTCTTCACCAACCTTCACGTTCTTGGAAATTCCATATTTTATATCTAGAAACGTTCTTGCCTAGTGGATCAGAGACTGGTCCTCAAGGGCTGCGGCTACCTGTCGTGGGACGACCTCGGGCAGACTTTGGTCAGGCTGTCCTCGGGATTCCAGGGAACCACAATGGCTTAACCAGCAAATCTCCGAAAAATGGTGATTATGCTGGGGCCCTCACAACTAGTGAGAACGACCCGTTCAAGTTTCAAATATCAACTAAGAAACATTCTAGGGAAAACCCGACTTTTAACAGTAGGTTATTTTTTAGTAGTTTGAGAAAGTCCTGCTGCAATTGAAATAAATTTAGAACAGAATTTTTACAAGTACGTTGAAGTGAAAGGCGCTGAGTGTCAGTTTTCGATAACATCATTTGTCTGTGTATACATTTCCATCGGTGTTTTTTTTTTTGCTGGGCGGCATTTTACTTAACGAATACTCTTGCTCGTTGCCTAAGGGCCATCGACAATCCTTTCTTCTTGCGATTCGTGCATTGATTCATCTCATATCTATAGAAGATTTTTATTGGTTACGATTGAGAATAACTGCACCAGTACACCGATCAAATGATAAGGGATAAAACGTTCAGCGTTGATTAATTGCTACGGAACGGGAGGAAGCCGCCGTTGCTGTGGACCGAACCAACAACTACGTGTGTGTTGAAGTAGGGCACGTCTATCCACTACGCTACACTGGTTATCTTGACGAGCTAGTATATTCCAGTTATCCAATCTCAGAAGGAGAGTCTGATTTTTCTATGTCTTACAAGGATAAACTCAGTATGGCAACTGAAAACTCGGAAAAGTAAGATCCACAAGATCCAATGCAACAAACTTGTCCGGGTTCGATTTTATAACAATGGTAATATTTTACTGTCAGTTTGTGATTTCGGTAGAAAATCAACATATATCATATTCTAAGATTCTAATGTCTTATAGTGCTTAATGAATATTTAAGTATTTTTCTATGTTTATGCCAATGTCAGGTTTTTTGTACTTTTCAAGTAATTCAATGTTTTTCATCAATAAGCAGACACGAGGTTGTTAATATAGAATTTATTAGAACACAATTGCTGACGTTTCGGCGGTTTCGCCTTCTTCAGAGCCTGGAAAGGTCGAATTGAGATGTGATCTACTCAGCCAAACACTTTCATAACCCCAGCAGATAAAACTTGATAAATCGATTTTCATTCGCATAAGAAACAGCTTCATTCAAACACCTACCGTTTATTTGTTGTAAGTATTTAAGTTAGTTGGTGGATAGCCGCCGCACAGAGTAATACATGGTCGATAACTGGGCCCATGTCAGGTCATTGGATCAGCCTGAGGTATGGCGCTTTTCAAGTAATGTTTTCTTTTCTAGTGCGATAATGAAACGGGAACGCCCACGAATTTACTGATGTGGACATATCGCTCTTCATGTTTTCATATCAGATATATTTTCTGGTTTGATCATTGCATATAGAATTACTAGATTCAATAGTACATGATTAGAACGTTTATAAGAGGAAAAAGCTCTAAGCAAACAAAGAACATTCGACGATTTCCTTATAGAGTGACTCTGCACGTTACCGTAATCCTTGGCATTCACGGATTTCGTCCAAGGAATCCTTCTTATTTTTTTGGCCAAAAATTGCTTTTTTTCTTGAATTTGGGACTCTTTTAGCATTAAAAATGGGACATATTGTGGTATTAATTATTCCTTCTATTAATATTAAATATAACTAGTATTAATGGAGATTCTTAGAAAAAACAGCTCAATACGTAAAAAATGTGATAGATTTATACAGCCTTCAAATTTCTTGTGGGCGTGGAGCAAACAGCTCAAGGCACTTATTTTCAAATGAGAAACGATGTGAAATTGAGCTATACTGGTCTCGTGCTCTTCTAGTTAAGCGTGCCCTTCCTCTATCACACATTTTTTGGCGGGTAACTTTCCGAGAAGATTGGTGATAATCATCCAACTTTACATATTTTTCGGATCCCATAATTTTTTCTATTCGTATCGTTGTTCTATATACGTCATTCATGAAGGTCTCCGGGCTTGCATGTGAGTTTCCGCGTGGGGGCGTAGTCTCCTTAATGAATATTGTTCATTGTTGGTCGAATTAATTTTCTCTGGAAGACTGTAATGGCTCTAGGAGAGCGTTCCCACGTCTCAACTGCAGATATTCGCTAACATTTGTGGATCATAGAGAACTTTTCTGTTTTCACTTCATCATCCACCTATAGGCGCCATGTTTTCTTCTTTCTTTCTTTCTTTCTTTCTTCCTTCCTTTCTTCTTTTCTGTCTGAGTTGAAAAGTAACAAATGGTTGCGTTTTACCAAGGATTTTTCTCTGAACCTGATGATGTCATCACTTTTCGAATTAGATGCGGCCGTTCCTATAGAATATTGATGTCAGGCACTATATTTCGATTCGGCTTCATCGGAAATTCAACTAAATGGAATGAAGTCGACCATAAACGGATGAAAAACCACGTTTCATTGCCAAATATCGTGATGGAGAACATCACCACGCCAGTCTTCGTTTTCGTATGTCATTCGAAAGCACGAGTATATGCTTCACCAGTTGACCTCAACTGCTTTCTGGCCTTTGTCGTTCCATTCCACTGCATATCCAAAGCTCCAAACTGACTACCACAACTGGTCTTCAGAACACCTCAGTAGTCGTATAGATCGAATATCGAGTATTCGTGTCTGATATGTTATAGTTATTTTTGGTTGAATAAACGTAAAAATTCACTTGGTTTTCGAAGAAACACTTTTCACCAGTTGTTTACAAAGGAGGTACTTGTGGTACTTTCGTGTTGGGTTTATATAATTCGTAAAAGCTTCTAACTATAGAGGATAAAGTAATATCCGTTGATCAGTCCCGTATTGATGTCCCGTGCATTTGACTCCATTTGTAGTGTTGTTTGGGTCCGTATTTAGCCTATTAAATAACTTTCAAGTTCATCTTAGTGTATTACGTCAGCGCTATTTTTGGATACACAGAGAGCCATGATTAAAGGTGTTCTTTAATCCACATTGATATTGGGTCGTTTCCGCCTCGAGCGGCATAAGTCCTCCATCGCTTGGGGCTTGGAAAATTGATACTAGCCTTGTCTGGGGAAATGGAACTACTCTAGCCCTTGTCTTGTACTTCTCGAAAAATGAACGTCTACCTAAGAGCTCTGCCTAATCTCCAAGATCTCATATATGGAAGTAATCTGTCGCGAAAATCTGACTGTTCACTGGATTCTTTTTGATTTAGCAACGACTTTTCTACTGTCTTATATGAGATATTTTGTTCTCATTATGGTTGTTGAGTTAATCTTGTTATAGTTTTTGTTTTATTTGTGACAATTTCTGAAAATCCGTTTAGTGTTTTCCACGAAATTCACCAGGCACGGATTCACCTCAACAATTATGTGATTGAAATCGTTAGAATCATTAGAAAGGACAAATTTCCAGTCAGATACCACTTGCCCCTAATGATTTCGTCTTGTTAGAATGTGAAAAAAAAATGGGAATAAATCTTGATTAAAGTAAAAGGCTGTGAGATTTCTAGAAAGTAAATCATCCCTTTAGTTGTATACTTTTCTGGGAATATCGATTTTTCTCCTTGGGTGTATTTTTCTTCTTTCTTTTTTCCCGCTTATGCGATGAATGTGCGACAAAGTGTAGCTGTTATTTTCACTTTTAGCTCCGTTCGTTCGTACTAGAAAATATGAGCTCGCTATTTCGGAGATTATCGGACGATAGGGTGGAGGACAAGTGCATGGAATTGATAGTGCACTCCTTGAGATCTGACGATTCTAGTGTTCAGGTGAGTTTGTTTTTTCCTCATTCAAGCTGTTCTTGTTTTTAGCTAATTTTCCTTTAACCGCAAGTACGCTAAGATATGAGCAAAACTCAGAAATCATCCTTACCGAGAGCTCACATACTACCCATTACGCCAACGAAGGCCCTTGCTCTGCCTTCCTCTCGGCCATGTTTTTACGCTATCGGTGCCATCAGCATTAAAACATTAGTCCTTGTCTATTATTTTTTTTCCAGCATACTTGCTTAATTTAGATTATTGGTAGAGTTTGTATCATTATTCCAGTGAATTTGGTCAACCTTCTTCTCGTTTCCCTACGTGAGCAATAAACTTATAGTAAGTGCTCATAGTGGTAGTAATGTAATGTCAAAGAGCTTCATGTTTATTTAACGTTTGACACGAAAATATTTAAGTATAGAAAAAACATTCTCTTCCGAGCTCGTGAAGAGTTTATGAAACTCTATTAGTTTGGACATCGTTGTCCTGACTCATGATGATCCCCGCAGCGGTCTCAGGTAAGCAGTGTATTAGTGCTTTATTAGGTGGGCATCCATTCGGAATATGTTTGAAAGACCTGGGTAGCGCATTAGCGGCTCCATACGCGTTAGGCCGTTGTTCAACCTTGCATCGTGGAAACTAACGCTCTTATCTCTCCGGCTTCTCGAAAGTGGTACTAAGCTTTTCTGGAATTGGTTCGTTTCCTATAATCCACAAAGCTGGCGTTTGCCTGTGAAGATGATCTGGGAACGCTTTCGCACAGCTATCCCAGAATTCCAGGGAGAATCAACTGTACCAGCATCATTCGATGACAGGACCAAAAATTTTCACGCATCAGGTGAACCTATCCTCAAAATCCATAGACCTTAGTGGACTATGGATGAAAGGAGGGAATCGAATGCAGGATAAACTGAGATCCGCACAGTATCTGTTCATATAAGGAATTGTGGTGCATATAGAAAAGCATTTTATTCTTGCTCTTTTTTCGAATGTCACGCGGGACTCGTTATTTTTTCTTTCGGAGAGCTTAGACGCCGTTGTGGAGGATTCATTAGAGTAATGATGACGGCTGTAGTATTAGATCGATCTGAACGGCGATCCTTATACACTGTTGAAATATGACAATATTGTTATAAGCTATTTCTTTTGAAGAGATTGATGACAATATTGATCGTATCTATACGATGTTATAAGGTTTGATGATATAGGGTAGAACCATTTAACTCAGCTTTTGGAAGCTCTATCTCGATGGAGAACGGCACTGATTTATGACGGCTAGAATACCGTTGAGAATATGGCGCAGAAGATAAGCTGTTCGTCAATGGTAGGCATAGACTTAGTGACTGCTCGTTTCTTCATTAAACAAGATACGACGTTTTTATAAAGTATGACTGACGTTCAAGGCGGCATTTTGTCTTCTTCATTTAGTGAAAGTAATAGATGGAGGTGAAACTCCCTTTATGAAGTGTTTCCCCATAACCTCATGCTAATGTCGTACTAGAAGAATGAAGTAGGTTCACGATTTGTTTATAAAAAGCCAAAAATCTTTGATTTTCGAAAATGTGCAACAGAATGATTGTGGTTGAGATGAGAACATACATACTCGATTTTAGGTCACTATTTCCATCTTCTTTTCGGTTTAATGCTAGGCTTCACTGGAGTTACTAACGAGGATCTAAATAAGAGATGTGTACGTTGCTATTTTTGGACTGCACTGCACTTTCGTCGTCGTTCCGATGCTGAATGAAAGCACTAAAACGTTATGACGACATCATCGGATTCTGACATCGAATCGAAAGTCCGCTATTCTCAATATGTTTGCGTTAACGGCATTAAAAGCACTCTATCTCGATGGAGAAGTGCACTGAATTAATACGAAACATGGTTAACTACCAAACCCTAGGTATTTACGTGTTTATGCGCCTTCTGATGTCATGTGAATGCGATTATCGAACTTTGTCTATTCGGTTCGTTGTTTTCCTTGGAACTCTCATCTGTGGAGACAAGCTGTAACGAGAGTTCTTACTACAGACTTTCTATTAACCTCGGCATAGATCGAATAATTCGCTGTTCTGTTGGTGACGTTGAGCAAACACGGGGTTGATCCTTTATTCTTTATTTTGGAACAAGGTAACGTTTTGGCGGATTTTGCCTTCCTCAGAGCCTGGAAAGGTGAACTTGACTGCATTCTTGCCGACGAAACGCCTCCATAGCCAAACAGAAAAAGAGCGCTAAACCAAATTTTCAATCACACCGGAAAGTAGCTTCTTCGCACACACTGCTTTCTATGGAGTCTTCCACTGAGTATGTGACGTTGAGCTCAACCGCATAAAGTTCACAAAGAAACGTAATATACCTCTCACATTGAAATATCAGTCTTAAATATTGTTTGAGATCAGGAGTGATTACGGGGAATTTCTCTCTGCAGCTCATTCCGGATACATGGAATTTGTCCAGAATGCCTCAAGTGGTTTGCGCGTTTGTGTTTTCGATTCATTTGTGGAGGATGTTAACTTCTACTTCGAAATCCTCCCCGTTGTGTCTCTGTGTCCAATGCGCTCCATAACGGGAATCTTGTTCTATTCATAAGCTTACATGATGTTGTTACGAAGAACTCTCTGTTGTGACTAAGATTTCAGCCTCATCATCTACTTCCGACTCGCACTGATTGGAGTCCAGCGTCCACAGCAGCTGTTGTCCTTGTGATTTGAGTATTCCTAGTCGCAGCGAATCGAATCGAATCGAATGCAGTTGGACACCCAAACGAGAACTATTCATTTGTATTTGGAGTAACACGTGCTTCTCGTCCAACACGTGAACTTTCAGACGACAGGTCTTCATGGGTCGTGCATATCCCAGGAGTTCCTCTTTTGTTTAGTTGTTTTGAAGCCGTCATCCATAGAAGTGATCAGGGTTGGATGTGGTTCCGATACTCTATTATGTTCTGTCATTAGTGGGTTGAATACTGCCCCCGTGTGACTTGCTACCTCGAATCCCAGATACTCATGTTAAGGAGTTTCTAGGTCGTCACCGCGAGTATTTTCCGGCCATTCTGGATGCGATGGCGACTAGATTTCTTCCAGGGCGTCATTTATTCCTAGGATAGCTGTGGATTTTGCGAGCAGTTGAGTGACTGCTCGAAGACTGTTCTACAACTTATCCGCAGTACTCTTTGATGAGAAATAAGTGACTTCATGAAATTCCTGATGCTTGATACTTGAATTACCCGTCCTCACTGGTATTGCGGGCCCCAGCATAATCTCTATTTTTCGGAGATTTGCTGGTTAAGCCATTGTGGTTCCATGGAAACCCGTGGTCAGCTTGGCCAAAGTCTGCCCCAGTTCTTCACCACAGGCAGTCGCAGTCCTTGTGAGATTCGGATCGGAGGGAGATTTGCCACCATGCGACCTTGTTACCAGTTCGGTGGTGGATCCTGGTATTGGTTTCCTCTTAGCTAGGCTTCCTGATGGAAACGTACTCCATCTCAGCTTGGGAGACCCTGCCAGGGGATGAATCCCCGCCGTTGTACATCGCAGTCCGACACCCAGAAACATCTCCCAGCCACGATGAGGCGGTAAACCGTTGGGAGGACTTCATGAAATAACAAATGCAATTAAGAAATGTTAAAAAAATTCTGCGAATTCTCGTTTTCATATGGAGATGCGATGAAGCAAATACGAAACTGAGGCGGTTTTTTTCTGTAGGGAAGTTGTTATATAAGATTTTCCAGATGTTTCCGTTCATTCCCAAAAGGGACGCGTGCTAGTTCCAAAACATTATAACGAAAGATCAATTGTCCTAATTGATGCTAAGGAAGCCAATTTTCTTAAAAGTTTACTGAAGTGTTTCTAATGAATAATTGGTCAAATAATCGTCTAAATAAAGGTTTTTTTTGGTAATATTAATAATTCTAAATTAGTATTGATTAGTTGGAAAATGTAATAATCGTAATGAAATAGAAGCAATAAATGTTAAGCTTAACTGATTAGGAGCAACTTAACTAATAGATTGGGATTTCTAGTAAAAATATTTCAAATTATTGATTAACTGAAAAATAAACCTGGTGTAGCGGGATCCCAAGTTCTAAAACACTTGGGAATTCCTTAAGAAACGGGGAAAGAACGCGCTCCCTGCAAAACATTAGCTAGCAGTTCGTCCACTGGCAGAGACTACGCGCTCCCTGCAAAACATTAGCTAGCAGTTCGTCCACTGGCAGAGACTATGTACAAGGCAGAATCTAAAAAAGTAGTTTAGTTATTTTGTGCAGTAAAAGCTACTTCCATGACATCTTTTATTGTTGTCTTGACGTTTTATACTACTTTTTAAAATTTTTTCTTCAGAAGCTCTGTCATCGCTAGCTACTCTTTCGATTCCCTTCACGGTCACCAATATCGTTCTTTCAAAATCGTCTTTTAAGGTTTTTTTTACTTTAAATGGATAAAAGGTAAAGCTCTAGGCGTTCATCAATTTTCGAGGGATGCGCCATGCATTTGACTTCGCCAAGCATCGTTCGGAGGTGATTGAATGCATATCTGGCCTTTACAGTGACTCACGGTGGCCTACCGATGAATGCTGCTATCCTCCCAGATAATTCTGGTACCAATTTGCCTACCCCGGAGGGTTGGAAAGTGTGGTGGGCCATGGGCGCAGGGATCGATTCTACGTGTGTGTTGTAGGGGATCTTCGAGCACTGCCACACGCACCTTATAAAGGGTAAATTTGCTTTCATAATTTCTTTCTCTGATGTTATCTCTCGCTCCCTCATTTCCCGAGGTGATCGTCCAGTTTGCTTAAGAAAAATACTATTTCTTTTGTGAACCTCAAACCGGTGACGAAAACGATCTATGAATCACAATTATGGTGATATATCCACCAAAATCTTGGTTCATTTAAAAAGAAAAGAAATGTCGTAGTCAACATGAAATGAGGAATTTCACGTGGAAATAGAATTCCACCAAACCTGTTCAGTGCCGGGAGCGGAGAGAGCGCAGTGGTCAGTGATACCGTCGATTAGGAAGCAAAGTCGCTAGTTCGTCCCCGCACCAATGTTGTCCTCCAATCCGCGTGGTAACGCCTTAGTCCGGAAATTTCCAAGATTACAAGGAGATTGACTCAAACAGCACCTTACGATATTCATAGGGAAGACGAAAACCTCACTCAGCAGCTAAAAGAGCGCGCGAAATGTTCGGAAGCCCTTGTGGGTGATGAATGCGAGGAAAAAGAATCGAATGCTAGAAATGTTGGTATCGTACACAGTGTGATGAAAGGCCATGTAGAAAAAAGTATTCCAATGCCACTCTCGAGAATGTCATACGAAAATGTGAATAGCAAGGAGAAAAAAAAAAAAAAACTGATAGTTGGCAGCCACATTGTTTTCGTTTTATTGATAATATTTTTCTTGTAACACCGAGAATTAATCATGCCTAACGAAAGCTGGTCGAATTCAACGTCGCTTAGCTTATTAAATCATTCGTTTTGGGTTAAATCTCAATAGGACAAAGTTTACGAAAAACTTTTCTTCTTTTTTTCTTCTTTCTTTTCTTCGTTTTCTTTGTACTTTGTCAACTTTGTGGATATCATAGAATACTGCTCAACTATCAAGACATGTATCAAGAGGTTTTCACCTTGACCGGCTTAGCTTTAAGTTGTGCTGAAGGGAGTTAATGCCTGTTGGAACTAACAAGAGTATCGAATATTTAATGGCGAAAAGTTGAAGGAATTCTTTTCTCTTTGGCCATATTATCACTCCGCAATCTTTCTTCCTCTAATACTTAGCTCGGAAATTTGAAACCTAGGCATGTAAGATATAGTATAGTTAGCCCAGCCCAGTAGTTAGCCCCTGGTATATCAGTATACCCTTCCAGGCTCTGAAGAAGGCGATACTGCCGAAACGTCAGCCAGCGTTGTATTGTATTATGTTTTTTTTTTTATGGAAGTAAATGTATGCTGTTTAAAAGATTGCTGAACAAGAAAACGACACATTCATATTCCAATGCCGAGGTTAATAAGTTAAGTCGATCCTGGCAAGTATAGTTAGCGTTTTCTATGTTCAGTGGAGCGTGTGGCGCAGTGGTTGGAGGCACACTGCAACACACACGTGGAATCGATTCCTGCGTCTGTGGCTCACCATGCCTTCCTTCTCTCCGTGATCGGCAAATTGGTACCAGACTTGTCTGGGAGGATACAGCACTGGCTCGATGCATCGGTAGGCCACCGCGAGTCATTGTACAGGCCAGATGTGCATTCAATCACCTTCAAACGATGCTTAATGAAGTCTAATGCAAGGCTCATCCCTCAGGGATTGATCAACGCCGAGAGCTTTATCCTTTATCCTTTATTTCTATGCTCTACTGAAAGTGTAGTGTCAGAAGTACCCCATATCAAGGAATGAAGGGAAAATGGGGAGAAGTATTCTGAACTTCCGATGACCAAAGAGCAAAAATGTTTCCTCATGCGTCAAGACGTCGAAAACATCATATTGGTCTGATAAATGACGAGTCTTAATGAGTACCGTCAGACATCGGACAACAAGGACTCATTTCAACAACACATGTGAGAGACATATGAGAAAGAGTACCACTCTGAATGCTATCTGGAATACTTCGTGAAAATTCTGGGCCAAAATAATGCGGCATTTTTTGTCCGAGCGACAAAAACCTATTCAGGGGTTTCGCACACGACAGAAATAAATGGAGGCTTTAATGGCGTTTGTTCGGATTGCTTGATGGTCGTTGAAAGAGTGGACAATACCAGCATTACTTCAATATGGCTTTCTATCACAAATTAGACATTTCGAGCTCAGCTTCCATTGCATTAACAATATTACAGGTATGGAAAGAGCATTAGCTAATGTTCTGATACCTCCGTATCAGCGTTCTCTAGTATCCTTGTAGGAGTCAGCCTAATTGCGACAATTTTTACGCCATGGTAGTGCATGTTTCGAATGCAGTCTTGCTCTTGGATAGGTATCGAAGTGGATGCGTTGAACTCTTCTACTTGGATTACCCAATCCTACTTAGAGTCTCTGGTATAATTCACTTCGGCAACCAAAATGGCTATTATGATATACGTGAACGGCAATGCATAGATTCAGCCTGGGCCTACGATCATTTGCAGTCCCAACAAAAACTTTTCGCTAGTCGTTGAGTGTTGAAGTTGAACTCCGTTCAGTGTATGGCGAGATTAATGATGGCTTCCGTTTTTCTTGTTTTAGTTTTCTTTTATTCTTCATTATTACTTTTAAAAGTTTTTTTTTGCGATCTTTACGGAATAAGGAAGGTCGAACAAACAGTCATCATGAAACCCATGCATTTGAGGAATTCACCGCCTCTACCTTTGTTCTCTCCAAACATTATCCTCATAGACTAAGGGACATCAACACGAGTAAGCTGATTATCCAGAACGGTCAATGTAGATCAGAATTCAGATAGGAAATCTGGCTAGATAAGCACTAAGGCTTAATTTCATTTAATATATGAAAAAAATTCAGCGCATTCGACTGAAACCAGGAATGACTGTACATAACGAAAACATTGAATAGAGTGTTATAAATAAAGTGCGAATTAGCATTTAGTACGTAAAGATTTTTTTGCGAGTTATGTAAACACTGAAGGTCTAAAGTCTCTAGCGGTTCATCTCTATAGATCTCCACAACCGTAACGAAAGGTAATTCTATAAGCTAAAATATTTAAAATTTGTATCATTTCATTTCAGAGGATTACAAGTAGCCTTGAATGGTAGAATATAAGACTGACAGTTATTTTCCAACGGGTTTATCAAGTTTCTTAACGCTCTGATTAATTTTACTTTAGAGTTTAAGTAGAAAACTTTCTTAAGTAGACAAGCGGATTGGTTTACAACTAGATTTCCTGGAATAGATTTCCAGAGGAAGTGGAGTTGGCTGATAAATCATTATGACCCGCAATAGAATCGGTTCCGTGGGTATTGCAGAGCGTTTCCAACCACTGTGTTACCTACCCCCTACAATAATAATAATAAAACTAAATGATAGTGCATGAAAAGGGAAGCAACTGATGTCACCGTTATTATACAAAATCATATCGCAATTTGCAGAAGCTTGAAAATTTTGGCGTCTTTAAAAAAAACTACTGCACTTTCATTTCATCGTCTTAACCTTATGCCTCCAAGTTTTTCTTTAGAGAACGCCATTTATGTCATTTTATACGTATTCTTTCTTTGGATGAACTTACACGAGGTTGATAATGATATTTATTTTCGGCTAAGGTTTCGACGTGTTCGTCTTCCTCAGAACCGATGGTCCGAGTCCGCGTCCATGGTCCACGCTTGTTATTCGTCTCGACGTGGCAGCTTTCCCTTTGTGTCGAGTTAGCTCTTCCTCAGTGAGCCATCTCCTTGAATGAGGCATCCTTATTCAGTAATGCCCTTTTATGCGGGTTGCTGATGGTGGATAGCCGTGACTATCCGGTGATAGTGTGATAATAACTTGTTTTCCCGGGCAATCAAACCTGCAGAAGTCGGTGTTATTATCAGCTAGCACAAAGCGTAGTAATATTTCACGCACAACAAGAACATCGAAAGATGAATACAGAAGACCAAGACGTCGAAACGTTATCCGAAAATAAATATCATTATCAACCTCGTGTAAGCTCATCAAAGGAAGAATACATATTGATTAGTGGTACCGAGGTTCAAGGAAAGTCGGTTTCGAACTATGTCATTCTAGTTTCAAGGTCATGAAGAAAATCTTGTGAAATATGGACAATAGTTTTTCGTTCCGCGTAAAGTACTTGGTAAAGAGTATTAGATATGTCATTAGAATATTAGGTATGCTATTACTAGAATATTGTACAAAGCTGTAAAGTTGGATATGAAACTACTTTGTTATTTAAACAAGAAACTAAGTACGAAGAAATATTTTGTCACGACATTCTGTTTAAAAAGTATGGAGCTCTCGGCGTTGATCAATCCCTCCCTTCCTGAGGGATGCAGCATGCATTCGACTCCATTCATTGCATCACAAGGTGATTTGAGGAATATTTGGGCTATACAATGACTCACGGTGGCATACCGATGTTTTGAGTCACAGCTGCTATCCTCCCAAACAGGTCTGGTACCAGTTTACCGCCCCCTGAGGGATGGAAGTTTTGGTGAGGCTGGTGCCCAAGATCGAACCTGTGTTTATCGCAGAGCGCCTCTAACCATTACCCTATACATGCCGCAACCTACTGTTGGCTTAACAATTTAAGAAATTATTAGAGATGAAATGGTTTTTTCCTTACAGTCGTCCGCCGTTCGTGGACTTTCTCACGTCGCTGAGTTTCTACCGCTTACTTTTATTAGTCGGAAGCTGCTGCCGGCTATTATGTGCCTGCCACAATATCTGAACGATAATGTTCCGGTTCGTTCGTTCGTTTAACTGGAATACATTAAGTGAAATATTATTAGGTTGTTCGGAAATTTGTGATCGATTTCAATCTGTATCTTTAGGTTGCTATTCTCAGTTCGGAATAAATATTATTATATTATATTATTATAAATAAATATTATTATAAATATTATATTATAATATTATATTAAATATTATAAATATATTAAAGCCAAGTAACAAGAACATCCTTGTTCATTTCCTTTCTTCCCACCCTTCACACACAAAGAGGGCGATTGTGAGAAACA